>PVKC010001239.1:35206-53047 GCA_004027635.1 Crocidura indochinensis | reverse complement strand
CAAAGAAACAAAGACTGAAAGAAAGAAATGATTGTTCTGTATTCTTTTCCCATGCTTTTTCTGTACTTCCACTCTCCCATTCTCTTTGACGGTTACTGGTGGCCTTCCAAGTCAGTCTAGTGAATTTTTATACATTTTAAAGTTCATTGTTTCAATTAACAAAAAGATGCTACTGAACAGCCCATACAGCTTTAGTTGGAAAAATGCAACATTAGTTGAAATATATCACAGGAAAATGTGCTGTGGCAACTCTTCTGTTAAATTAGTTGATGAAGTTAAGGAAACAACTGAGGAACTAATAGGTGTAGGCAATCACACTAGGCAAGTCAAGTAAAGAGTATTTGAGAAGGCCAGATTTTCTAAGTTGACTACCAAGCTTGATGAAATAAAATTGACAGTTAACTCTTCCCTGTATTTTACAACTTGTATTTTATACAATTAATGGAGGCTGTAAAAGAATTTTCAAATTTTCACTGTTACTTTTAAAGTGAGGACAACAAAATGAAAAATAAGAGAAAAAAAGAAGAAAATTAATGTAGGTGTTCTAAGATATCTTGGCATTTTTTGGGAGGAGGGCCCAGTCGGGGGTGCTCAGGAGTAACTCCTTGTCTATACTCAGAAATCGCTCCTGGTTCAGGGGACCATATGGAATCCAGGAATTGAACCAGTGTCCATCCTCATCCTGGATCAGCTACTTGCAAGACAAACGTCTTACCACTATGCTACCACTCCAGCCCCCTTAGCTTATTTTTAAACAAATATCATTATAAGGTTATAAAAAATGAATTAGGGCCAGGGTGATAGCACAGTGGGTAGAGATTTTTGTCTTGCACACAGCTGACCAGAGTTTGATCTCCAGCATCCCATATGGTCCCCTGATCTTGCCAGAAGTGAGTTCTGAGCACAAAGCCAGAAGTGACTCTGGAATATGTGACTCGTGAAGTGTTCCCCTCAAAATAAATAAAACAATCCAAAAATTTTAAAATATTTTAAGTGACAGTAGAAAGAGAAAAAAGAACTAAGCATAATTTTAATTTGCATCTCTTATTGCCAGTGTATAAAACTTGGAAGTTCCATGTGTCATGTGGACCCAACTTAAACTCCATGTAATCAGGCAGCATCCATCCAATCTGGAGATCTGGATCCCAGACATTGAACTAACATAGTTATTGCAACAGCACCAGGAACCAAACTTTCTCTGGGAAATTCCTGATACTGCTTTAGCACAAACTTGAGCCAGTTTCTAAATGACTTCTTAACAATGAGGAAATGGTAATAACTTGAACTAAAAGAGATTGTCCTATCTTATCACCTAACGGTATGATAAAATCAGAAGACATGTTGTCCTTTGATATGTGCGAAAACCAAGATCACCAAATACAGAAGACTGACATTGACAACTATGACTGGGCAGAACTTATCCTGGGACCAATAAGAAAGACCCTGGTATAGACTTTGGCCTAGAATCTGTACAAAATCCAAGATCTCCAAAATCCGGAGGTCTGACCTTGACAACTACGATGGAACAGAACATCTAAAAACAAAATGAAAAAAACCTATCCCAGGCTTTGTCCTAGGATCTGAGCAATAACCAAGACTACCATTTATAAAAGACTGATTACAACAACAGTGATGGAATAACTGAGCGGAAAGTTTCTTAGCACCATAAAAAGACCTTGGTGTGTGAAAATGAGTGTGTATGTGCCCTCCTTCCCATGACAGTATGCTTTAAGGGCAGAGAAACTGGGTATCTCTTAGGCTTCCTTTCTAATTTCCCCAATACTTACTGTGCCCTTGCAGAAAGAATAAGAAGAAGAAGAAGAAAAAGAAGAAGAAGAAGAAGAAGAAGAAGAAGAAGAAGAAGAAGAAGGAGGAGGAGGAGGAGGAGGAGGAAGAAGAGGAGGAGGAGGAAGAGGAGGAGGAGGAAGAGGAGGAGGAAGAGGAGTAGAAAGAAGGAAAAGAAGAAAGAGGAGAAGAAAAAAGAAAGAAGAAAGAGAAAAGAAAGAAGAAAGAAGAGGAGGGGAAGAAAGAAGAAAAAAGAAAGAAAAGAAGAATGAGAAGAAAGAAGAGAAGAATAAGGAGGAGGAGAAGAAGAGAAGAAAGAAGAAAGAAAAAAGAAGAAAAAGAGAATAGAGAAGAAAGAATAAGGAGAAGAAGAAAAAAGAGAAGAAGAATGAGAAGAAAGAAAGAAGAAAGGCGGAGAAGGAGAAGAAAGACAGAGAAGGAGAAAGAAGAGGAGAATAAAGGAGGAGAAGAGGAGGAGGAAGAAGAAGAAAAAAGAAGAGGAGGAGGAGGAAGAAGAAGAAGAAATAAAAACCTTTATTTTTGTAGTTGCTAGTTTTGCTTTTTTTGTTTGTTTTTTTTTGTTGTTGTTGCTTTGCTGAATCTTTTATGTTGTTAATATTTTTTCCAGTTTTCCCTTTCTTTTAAATTGATATTTATAACATCTAGACAGACTTTGACCAGTTTTTTCCCTTTTTTTTCCCTTTTATTTCCAACAGAATCACATAATTTTAAATTCTTGTTTTGCCTCATAAATTGAGGTGGGGGACCAGGACCAAACAACATTGAGTGGAAATAAAAAATAATCAGACTTGAACACCAAACAGAATTGGTATCCAATCTACAAGCTGTTCAAGAGGGGATAGGTTACACTAGTATTTTGGAGGGCAAAGGAGGAAGATATGGGATGCATGCTGGGTACAAGGGAGTAGAGAGTACAACACCAGTGGTGGGAAAGGCCAGATGCATTGTCACTATGTATCTTAAATATTATTGTGAAAGATTTGTAATTCACTTTGGTGACAATAAAAACTATTTAAAAAATGTTGGAAGTTCCTATGAATGTGATTCTAAGTAGTCCAAGAAATAACATCTCTTTAAAACCATGGGCAGAAACCTTCATCAGAAGTCCATCCTGATAAGTCAGAATTTCTTTTCACTTTTCTCCAAAGAGAAACTAAGAATGCGTGTAACAGGATGTTTGTTTTTCTTCCCCTTAGTTCAAAGTATGTTTGTTACAAATCTTTTTCTGAGATGCAAGAATATGATGCCATTTTGATAATATAAAAACAAATAGGACACTTATAAGACACTAAAAATTATCTTATAAGTTAAAATGCTTAAATAATATTTAAAATAAGTGTATGATGACTCTGGTATCTAAAACCCATGGTGTCCCAGCAGAGGAACTGGGAAAAGGAGGGTGATGGGGTGGGGGGGACACGCACCTCAAAGGCAGGTCAGGCATTTTACACACGAGGTTTCGGGGAACAAAGTGGAGTTCACCTGTAGCCAGCCCCTGGTTCGACACTCGGCGTGTGCTTTTCACAGCAGGCGTCCCCAGACCGAGAGTCAAGGTGCGGCACCAAGCACGGGCACCTTGGGAAGCCGGACCATGGGGGCCACAGGAAGGGCTGAGTCGGGGTGAGTCAGGGCCTCTCTCAAACCCCCAAACCCACTGAGGCCCCTGGTCTCGAGGCTGGCACAGCCTTCCGCAGACTGATTGGTCAGTGATCAGCAGTTCTGGGGGAGCCCCTTGGCGTCCCCATGGGGCTCCGCTGTGTCTTATAGCGGCCATGGCTACTCCTTCTTCCTCCGCTCCTAATTTAAATAAAATATGATGAGTTTCTTGAAGTTACATCAAGGATCTTTTGGTGAAGAAATATTGGCATTTTATTATTTTTCACGCCATGGTACTATTTTATCCTCTGAAACTTGCAAAGCCATATAAGCTAATATCACCTCAATAAGTTGAAAAGTTTCTTTTAATTGACCTAATACATTTTTAGTAATTCAGATCATTATAAATACAAAGAAACTTTTGTGGATTATGATTTGAGACAGCGACTAACAATTTTCATGAGGATGGTCATGCTATATAAGTAGTAACAGTCCTTTTATTGATTAGTGTACCTTATCTAGGTAATAAATGTTATTCCCTGTATTTCCCTGAAAATGACACATAACAAAAGAAGTCAATATACAAAGGCAAAAAAGCAAATGTTGAAATTTCTGCTGTGAAAATCAAAGTGTGTTATGTGGGTGTTTATAAATGTTTTTGTTTGGCATCTGAAATCACTGGGTTCACTGAGGAAAAAAAAGTTGATCATGCTATGCTCATCATCTTGATCTGTGTTCTCTGTCACATGTTATTCCTTCAGAAATTCTGCATTTGTTCCAAGAAGAGTTTTTAGTCCATGGGATACATCATGTGTTTTACATAATAACCTTAAAATTTAGGTTAGTCAAAGATGAAAAATGTTTGGGAACAGATATAAATAATAATTTTCCTTATATATTTATAATTACAGTAATTTATTTTTAATTCTTTGAAATAACCAGGCTACAAATAGCCTTCAAGATGAAAATGGAAAACATAGACACTTCCTTAAATTAGCATTGAAAATGAACTTTACAATGTTACTGTCAAATTATTAAACTATTATAATGAATAGAAATGTAAATAAAGTAAATAGCATACTATCAGATAACCAATTCTATCAATATCTTCATGATGCACTTTTGATACAATTCACAAGGGGTTATTGCATTTACTATGTCAGGTAATTGACTTTAGGATGTTCAGCATAAATCAATGGAGAGAGTCAATAATGCTAAGAAAACAAGAAGGGAACATTTTATAATGTCATAAGTTCTTGAAAGTATAAAATAGGAGGGAAAACAAATAAAACTCTTTATTTTTAGTCTCTTAATATTGGTCCTAAGCCTATAAATATTTATTGTTCATAAACAATATTTTCATTAGCAATCTGCAGTTTGTGTTTTATAAATTATATCTTTTCCCTCATGAATAAACTTAATAATGTCTATGTGCTTTTTATTGGGAAATTTGTAGCAGATTAAATATATTATTAAACAAAATTTAAATAAAAACAGGGAAAAGTAATGAAAACATAACTATTCTAGAAACTCTGCATTAAGCTGATATATAGAAAGCAGAAAAATGACTTCATACAAAGAGTAGACCTTAGCTTGATTGGTACTAAAATCTAAAATAAAATTTTAATAAAGCTAAAATGGTGAAAGATAAAGAACAAAAGATACTCTGCAGGAAAATGTTTTAATATTAATAAGTCATTATTGAAAACAATTCAAACTTATTTTAAAGTATGTTAAAGAGAAGAATGGAGATTAAAATGAAAACTAATCAGGTACATTATGTGAAAAATTTATCTTTGAATTGACCATTCTGGTAACAGAGAGTAGTATGGTGGAACAGTAGTAGCCTTGAAAGTCATGACATTAGTATTCATAAATCATGATACTTCAATTAAAATTTTTTGATAGAAGGACAAAAGATAAAAGGAAGAAACTATCAGTTTCAGGTGTTCTATGTATCTACTAAGAATAAGATGAATTTTGATTTTAAGAATCATATCTTGGGTTCTTCATTAGCACAGCTGTAGCACATCAGTGTCATAATCTGAAGAAACATGTTTTACTTATTCATATAACCCTGGTAATACTTATCTGTTTAATACAATTCCTAAGGAATAACTATGATATAGGAAAAAGTTGTAGAAAGAGACTTCAACCTTTCAAGGTTTTACACACACACACACACACACACACACACACACACACACACACATACACACACATACAAAAGTGTGTACAATTAATGCTACTGCTATTCAATGCATACAAGGAAAATGCTTGTTGATGCACTTTATTAATTTAAAAGTTATTTTTTAACTTGTTCAAGGAATTAATCTCATAGATAAGCTGGATATAGGAGGAATAGCCTAAACTTAATGGCAATAATGAATGGTGGATAATGAAAATAAAACAATTATTTTTAAGAAACCTTGAATTTGGCTCAATGATATAGCACCTATGTTGCCTGCCTGAGACCATATGTGACTCGCTTTCTGAACCACCTCCTAAAACTTGCCCAGTGAAACATCTGGCTCTAGTAGCATGATCTTTGGTTTCAGATTCATAAGTCTGAAACCCTGAGCATGGCAACAAAAGCAATGATAAAAATGATTTTTAAATGAATAAAATTGGGACTGGAGCAGTGAGTGGCGCAAGTGGTAAGGTGTCTGCCTTGCTTGTGCTAGCCTAGGAAGGACCGCAGTTGGATCTCCCTGTGTACCGTATGGTCAATCAAGCCAGGTGTAAACCCTGAGTGTCACCAGGTGTGGCCCAAAAACCAAATAAAAATTTTAAAAAGGTGAATAAAATTAAGATTATTGCAGGGGCCAAAGCAGTGGTGCAAACAGTAGGGAATTTGCCTTGCATTTGCTAACCTAGAAAGGACTAGGGCTCTATCCCCAGCATACCATATGGTCCCTCATGCCAGGAGCGATTTCTGAGCACATAGCTAGGAGTAACCCCTGATCGTCACAGCGTGTGGCCCAAAAACAAACAAAAAATTCCCCTAGAAGAAGAGAAAAAAAATGTGTAACACCTTTAAATGCAACGCTGCTGTGGATAGAAGATTAGGGCAAGAACAAAGATAAAATGAGATACAAATAAAATTACAAAGTTTTGTCAACCCATAATTTACCTCAATGTTATCATATGTGATGTTTCAATACTCTGATTTTCATTTTGGAGTCTACAGTCCACAAATAATGTAGATGACATGGAATTATAATAAAAATAAGAAAAAGAAAAGTATTGAAATCTTTGACAGTATTTTGCAATAGATCCTAGCAGATGTATCACCAGTGGCATGATGTTGGCCAGAAATCCAAATTGCTTTGCATATGCACATGTGTCTTTTATGGGAACATAAAGGAGTTGGGAGTCAGTTCTGGTTGGGTATTTTATTTTACTCCTCTATCTTTTGGAAGCTGAAAAATCTCCTTTTTATCTTATACCAAGGGCTAGAGACAGGACAGATGGAATAAGACAGATTCAACTTCCCTGTCATGAAGGCAGAGAGATCTTATAACAGGTAAAGATCAAGTCTTCTATCCAGTCAACTATGTTCAACCCTAACACCACAGAACACCTAAGAATTACCTCTGAGTGTAGGGCCAGAAGTTGTCCTAAAACAAACAAAATGTTCACGGTCATGAAGAACCTGTGAGCAATCAAAATTGTTCCAAGAATGCCTTAGGTTCTTTATAAAATAAGACAATTGCCTTTGCATGTGCAGTGAAAGACTGGATTCTCAGCAATGTTGGATGTAGAGAAGAGAAGCTTGCTGAGAGAGGACGAATTCCCATTCTGCCTTACAATATTATCCCCAACTGCACATCTCTCCAACCAAACAAAGTCTAGACACAAATAATACACCAGGCCAGCAAACTCAATATTTTCCCTCTGCTTCTAAAGACCAGATTCATCATTTAAATAAATCTCATTAAAGTGTAGAATTTTTAGCCTCTGGTAAAATGGACACAATATTGAAAATGCAACATGTATAATTAAAACAGATGCAATGACAGCCATAGTTTCAGGATTCTAAAATGTTGTAAAGTTCAATTTTGCAATAATTAATGACCACATTGAATATTTAAAATCATAATTAAAATGCATATTGCCATCAAGAAAATGTTTAAACAGATGATTGTTATAGGGGAATTCTGGTCCTAAGGACACATCAGCACAGCACCAAAAAAGGTCGTGAAAGGAAGTGTCCATCTTCAAAAATGACTATCAGGCTCCAAATTTCTCCTTGTAGGTGAGCAAAGGAACCATAACTATTTTCTTGCCAAATGTAAAGCCATATTTTTTCAGCAAATAAGAGTAGGCAGAGAGAAATAGAAAATAAATGAAGTTGATCTTTTATTTAATTGAATGTTCAAGGAACTGAAGAGGTAGCATAATGTTTACTTGACTTGCAAGAAATAACCTGGGTTTATTCCCTGGCACTTCATATAGACCTCAGTGTATCACTTGGAGTGATCCTTGAATACAGAGCCAGAAGTGAGCCTGGGGAACTTCTGGATGTAGCTCATGAGAAAAAAAAAGGAAGATAAATATTTAATTACCCAAGAGAGGTTTATCATGTCTTATGTAGTTAATATAAAGAAAGAGCTTTGTTTTTCACTTTCTCAGTTCTACCCCCTTTTCCCTTCACATTTGCATTCTCTTTCTCTTCCTCTCCTTTTCTCCTCCTTCTTTCTCTCATCATTTCCCCTCCCCCGTAGTCACCCTTGAATTGTCAATAATTTTAATATTCCCATACCTCAAAATGTTTTCTACTTCCCTTATTACATGTCCATATGCAAAACCTAGTCTTCAAAAATAGAAAAAACAAGTGAGCCAGAGAGATAGTACTGTGGGTAGTGTATTTGCTTTGTAAGTGGAAGGCATTCAGATTATTTCCTGGCATCATTTATGGTCCCTAGAGCCCTGCCAAGAGTGATTCTTGAGCACAGAAAAAGAAGTAATCCTTAACATTGCCATATATGATCCCCAAATCAAACTGAACAAAAATAGAAATAACCTTTCTAAAAACAAAATTACATACTGATAGAGTAACAGTTGATCAAGTTTCTTGTGTTTCTAAATTATTATATTATGTTAAAGCATTTATGTGCACATAGTATGCACTATTGTTTGATACTAGTATTGAATTCTTCGGGAGGATCCTCAGTAGTATGGGCCTTCAGGACTATACGACATGTTTCAAAGGTCATGTACTACCATGGATCCAGCTCTTTGAGTTATATTCCCCTAGCTCAAATGACCCTTATTTAAGTATAGAAAAAGGTTTAAGGAAGAGATTCCATTATTTATATCATCAATTAAAAACCTTTTGGGGTGAAAGGTGGGGGTAATACCTGGTATAAAAATGTAATTTGAGGTTTGAAATCATAGTTGGTGGTGTCAGGAGATATTCCTGATGATGCTTAAAGATTCATATGCAATTCCTGGGATAAGACCAGTTCCAGTCACACACAACCCTATACTATCACATCTGTCCTTCTGTCCCTCTCTCTTTACTTTTTTTCTTCCCAATTCCTGGGAAATCCCCAGTGAGGCTCAGAGATAACTCCTGGATCTCATCTCAGGAATCATTCTGGCAGTCCTCAGGGAACTATAAAGATTAAACCCAGGTTGGTCGTGTGCAAGGCCAATAACAACCCTACCTGTTGTACTCTCTCTTTCTCTCTCTCTCTTTTGTAAAATGTGCTTGCACATTAAATTTGGGTTCAATATAAGAGTTATTTAATATATTAGTTGCATAATCATTTCAAAGACAAAATCTGTTTAAATACTATTTAAATGCCTGCCCTAAAGATACAATTATAAAGCTTATGTCATAAATTAGAAAATTAAATAATACATATAATTAAATAGTGTTATATTCTTGTAATAGTTCCAAGCAGAAGTCATTCTCAATGTAACAAGATCAAGTATATTCACTTAGTGGCAAAAAGTTCCCCAGACAGTAATTTCCTACTTGGAAGTACTGGTCAAAGACCTTGGACTTTCCGTAGCCCCACAATGGAACCTTCATTTTAAAGTGAATTTATAGTAGCTAAGTTCCCAGAGAATGTCTAAAGTGCCATTCCAATTTCTCAAGATGTTGTAAGAAATGTGTCTACTAAGTACCAGCTTACTTTTTCCTATGCCAATTTTCTGGGGGATGCCATCTACTATTAGTTCTGAAGAGTGACTCCAGAGAAAGCATTTAAAAGATAAAGAGAATGTTCCAAAGTACCTTTGCATACATTCAGTCTAGCCTTGAGTCTAGTCAGGATAATTTCTCAGAGCAGCATTGTGTCCCAGAGAGAATGAAAATGCATAGCCTTTTCTCTTAAATTATTATTATTATTATTATTATTATTATTATTATTATTGTTCCTTTAGATAAAGAACAATTAAAAATGCATGGTTAGATATTGATGTCTGGGTATATTTCTTTCTTTTTTTCTTCATTTTATTTGTCACTTTCTTGTGTTCAAACCATAACCTACAGTGCTCAGACTTTATTCTTATTCTGTGTTGAAAGGTCACTTCTGGAAGTGCTGGGGGTGGGAGACAGAGGGGGCCATATGCAGTGCTCATGATCCAACAAGGGCATGGCCATGTGCAAAGCAAACACTTATTATCCCATACTATCTTTTGTCCGATATATATATGTATATATAATATTTTAATATCTATTTCTTTGCTAAATAAAATTTTTATGCTAGTCCTTTACTCGGTAGTTATGCCTGGAGGATTCCCTTTGAAATACGAGCCCATTGATACTTGTATTTGTATATGTATGTTTGTTGATAGCCTGAAACGAAGCCAAAAATAATTGTATTTATTCATATTTAAAGTGATGTGATTAAAAACTGGAGTTGAGTACTTGGCAAACCCAGGATGCATCTCTGGTATTGCATATGCTCTTGATGCTCAGGTAACTGCTAAGTATATGCATGTGTCACCAACACACAAAAAAGAAAGAAAATGGTACACTTAAAAGCTTCAGTTCATTGAAGGTCAAATTGACTCCTGGACATCTGTGTGATAAGCATTAGTCAAATTTTAATCACTGCAATCCTGTTTGATAACTTACAAAATGACATGGACATCTGCCTCCCAAGTTGTTCAATGGAAGTGGCATGGAAAGTCTGATGAGCTAAGGGAATGAGCCACAAATCCTTTGATTTCTTTACCTTTCTCCCCTCTGAAAGTCAAATGTTGCATCAATCATCATCAGAATTTTGACTAACTAAGTGATTTTCTGTGAGACTCATGTTCAGCTTCCAGCCCGTCATTTGTATTTCCCCCTTTCATTATCACTCATAGGGGAGATATCTATTTTTTTAGGAGTTTGGTCAAATTCATCTCAGGATTAACATCTTCTACTGCACGATCTCCTCACAACATTGCTTTCTCAATCTGTCCTATGTCAATTTGCACATGGTAACATATTGCTAGTTTTACTACTTCTTAACTGCCTTGTTTCTCTAACATTTCATCATCTTGAGAATAAAGATTTTCTGTGGAGTTCTTTTAAATTGACCCCTTCAGTAACCTGAACCCCGACTCGTAGCTCTAGCTAATGTTGCAGCCGCATTAATTCAGTGTGGACTCTGACTAATGAGAAATTATTTTAGTACTACAGAAGGAGAAATTGGACATAGGAGTTGTTGGATATATCAAAGCAATTGGTAAAAAGAAAGAAAAGAAAATCAAAGATGAGGAAAATAATCCTTCACTCTTCAAAAAGGCAAATGATTTATTTGCTTCGATCTCACAAGGAATACAGATACCTTTCCCTGTGGCGACTCTGCAAATAGTCATAGCAAAGAGAAGTCAGAAATACAAGTATCAAAGCAGATGACAGACACGCTTGAAGAAGAAAGTCACAATAAATCAATAGGCACTTAGAGTTACAAAGAAATAAAAGAGCACAAATGCAAACATTAGTTTTTACTGTATCTTATTCTATTATACTAAAACACCCCTCATGAAAAGCTTTATTTAAAAAAATGTCTGCTGTGGCTCATATCATTCATTATATGCAAATTGAAGATATTAATATTTCACTCAATTTGCAGTAAATTCTCCCTTTAGCAAATGTAAGAAACCTCTGATATCATAATTGATATAAAAAGGCAAGATTTTCATCTATCAATATTGAATTAAAAAGAGAAAACAAGAACAATAGAGAAGTATCATTTGCTTTCCTGTCCTCTAGAAGCCCTTGAATAACTTTTTACCATTCTTACATTTCCCTTAGGAGAGGAACTTATTTCAGGAATGTGCTTCTATCTAGATGGAATAGTATATTTGTGTTATAAGCCAATTATACTACAAATTAGTATTTAAATTGTGGACTGATTTAGAGGGAATTCGTAAATAGTACTCAAATTAGGGAAAAATAAAATCATAATAGAGAAATTAGAAAGCAAATCTCACCTGGATAGAATTTGACTAAACAATAAATATTGAGAAATAATTTCATGATTTAAATCATATTTAAACAGTCTCATTAAAATTTGATAAGTCTGAGACACAAAGAACTTAAATGTTGTATAATGGCTTGATTAATATAATCTTATGCATGAGGAGGCAATTTTGAAAAAAAAATGGAAAATTTACCAAGGCCTGGGGCCAGAGAGATAGCATTTACCTTGCATGCAGAAGAATGGTGGTTCAAATCCCAGCATCCTATATGGTCTCTTGAGTCTGCCAGGAATGTTTTCTGAGTGTAGAGCCAGGAGTAATCCCTGAGCACTGTTGGGTGTGACCCAAACCCCCCCCCCAAAAAAAAGGAAAATTACCAAAGCAGCTACTTTAAAGTTACACATTAAAATTATGTTTAAAACACTCTATCCTAGACTTTGTTCTATGACCTGTGCAAATACCAAGATCTCTAGCTACAGAGGCCTGATTTTATCATCCACAAATGAGTGGAAAGTTTCCTGACACCATAAAAAGAACTTGAGGTGTGGTAATCAGAATGTATAGAGCCAGTAGTTGTTTTCATGACAGTATGCTTCAAGGGCTGAAAAACCCTGAATCTCTTAGTCCAAGGGAATTTCCTTTCTTACTATGCCTATGGAAAAAAAAATCTTGCCACACTAGCACTCCTTCCTTTGTTTTTTGTCTTTTTATTTATTTTCTTTTTTCTTTTTCTCTTTCTTCTTCTTTTTTCTTTTCTTTCATTTTCACTCTTGTTATTATTTGGTGTTTTATTTTGTTGCTGGGTGCTTTTTCTTTTTTGGTAGTTATTGTTTTTTATTTTTTTGTTGTTGTTTTTACTGTTGTTTGTTGGGATTTTTCTTTCCATTTTTTTTTTTGTCTTCTTCCAGCAGAACCACACAACTTAAATCCTCTTGTTCCGCCTCATGAATTGAGGGGGAAAATAAAAATGAATGGTACCAGGACCAAATAGTCTATTATAAACATTGAGTGGAAATAAAAAAATGATCAAACTTAAACACCAAACCCAAAATCAATAACAGAATTGATACCCTATCTACAGCAAGCTATATACAGAAAGGAAAAATTACACTAGCACTCTGAAGGGCAAAAGTGGGAGATATGGGACACATGCTGGGAAAAGGCGTGGAGGGAGAACAACCCTAGCCATGGGAATGACCCTGATTCATTGTCACTATGTACCTTAAATAGTACTGTAAAAGATTTGTTATTCACTATTGGTCACAATAAAAATTATTTAAAAAAATAAAATAAAGCAAAAGAAAATTATGTTTGAGTACCTTATTATGATAAGAAAAGCATTTCATAGTGTAATACTTTTCTATGCTTTGTTTGTTCTTTTAGGGGCCACACCTGGAGCACTCAGGGGTTACTCTTGGCTCTTCACTAAGAAATTGTTACTGGCAGGTCAGGGATCGAACTCAGGTCCTTCCCACGTCAGCCACGTGCAAGGCAAATGCCCTGCCACTGTGCTATAGCTTTGACCCCTGCAACTTCCTTAAAAAGTACATTGGCAAACGTGTTTTATCAACATAAAAGTCAATTCATGTTTATGTTGCGAAACTTTTTAAAATATGTGACTTAACTGACACTCAGATAAATCTTAGAACTTGGGAATCACAAATCACAAATACAAACGCAATTAAATGAAGAATATAGTATGCTTCAATTCAGAGAAATTTGAAATGACTAGTAAATGCTATTCCAGAAATTTAAAAAAAAATGTCTGAAATAAATCTTATAATTGAAAGTTAAACTGAGGAAGTTTTTAAATTTAAAACTAAGGCTTCTCAGTAATATAGCTCTTTAAAACTTTTTTTCAATCGAATTTAAACATAGATGGAAATAAAATGACAGTGGGTTTTGAGAGTTTGGAAGTGAGTTTTGTAAAAATAATGTAGCTCAGAAAGGTGATTAATTAGTTATTGCAGCTTTTTACATTCTGAGGAAAGGGTATTGAGAAGGTTTTGGGGAGAAATTCTCTGCTAAATTATGTGTGATGTTTAATGATTGCATTAGTTGTCTTAATCTGTATGAATTATAATCCTAGGAGACTCTCATAAAATTTAAGATATGAATGAGAGAAATTGAGGTAAGTCTATGGCAGTGGTCCTCAAACTACAGCTCACGGGCCACATATTGTATTTGTTCCTGTTTTGTTTCTTCACATCAAAATAAGATGCATGCAGTGTGCATAGGAATTTGTTCATAATTTTTGTTTTTACTACAGTTTGGCCCTCCAATGGTCTGAGGGACAGTGAACTGGGCCCCTGTTTAAAAAGTTTGAGGACTCCTGATGTAAGGGGACAAAATTAGCAAATATATGTCTTAATTTTGGTTAGAAATAATAAAGAAAACTTAAGAAAAAAGTATTAAAATAAAAAGGAAAAGTAATTATTTCAAAAATCTAGCACTATTTACTCACTAGAAAAATTTCATCATCGTTATTAAATAATTCCCTAACTTCTTATTTCTGAAAAAGAAGAAAAAGAGAGGGAGAAAATGATGAATGGGAAGGGAGGAATTTGTAAGTCTGACAAAAACAAAAAAAGACAAAACCAAAAACAACTAAAGAGGACTATTGCATACGATAATACTTTCTTGTTTAGATAATACTGACCACACTTAAAACTAAGTACAAAAATAAATGATCCTCAAAAATTATATGACTAAGATGAATTTGGCCAAAGTTTATACTGAGTCAAATTTGTAAGTCTGAAAAAAAAAAGTGAATTACATTGCCCATAACTATAAACTCCTTGAATTCAGTTAGCAGTAGACATAACATATTACAAGAAAGGTCATTTGTTTTGCTGTTTATAGTTTAAAAAGTACTGGATATCTCCCAGAAAATTCCAGGCTTAGGAGGATTCCAAGCAAACATACAGGAATGAGTGGCTCAGATTGAATAGCAGATTGGAATCAAAATGTGGACAGTATTTCAAGTCCAATGTGTTTGATTTTGGAAATCGAACCTTTATTCATTCAAACTTCAACTGCAAAGCATTTATTATAGACATGGGTAAAAAAGAAATAAAGATAATATGTCAATAGATAATCTTTATTGTGGACAAAATTAAATTTATGACTTCGACATAGTCTAATTTTTTATTCTGAAATAAATAACTAATAGAGCTGCTGAAAGATAGAACAATAGGTAAGTAAAGCTCTCACCTGCACATGGCTAACCTCGTTTAATCTCTGAACTGCAAATGGTCCCCTCAGCACCACGAGGAGTGATACCTGGAGCATATAGTCAGGAACAAACCCAGAACACTGCCAGGTGTGGCCTCCCAACCAAAAATAAACAAAACAAAATAGTGTAAATGAAAATAGAAAGTCATCTTTCTATCTTACCATAGAAATGCTATAAATAACTCTTGAATTACTGAGTGATGCAAGTGTACAAAAAAGCATACATGTGTGTATATGTTTACTTTTATAAAATATAATTTTCCATATTTTCAAAATAAGATTTGCTAAAAATTCATCTGTAATATATTCAGAATAATTATAATGTAAAATAAATGCATCTTGAGAAACATTTATGACTGAAAGAGTAGGTCATCCACAGAGCTATATATTAGTAGTTTTTCTGTAATAGTTTACTATTAAAATAAAGTACAACCCTTCCTTTTTTACTCTTTGACGTAGCCTTCTTAATCTATTTACATATTAAAGTATCTTTAACATGAATGTAGGTAATAAATGAGGTTAAGTAACTGGTTGGTAGTTCTATGGTAACATTAGAATTACCTTTTTACAGAGATGCATCAAGAAGGACTAGAGGTCAGTCCTGCAAAGCTCCAGTAACTGATTCTGATTTTGGCACTTGGTTCATTTTGACTAATCTTAAAAACCACTTATTAGCAACATATGCAATTTTGACTTTTTAGAGACAATATAAAGCAAAAAGAAGACAAAATGACTTCAACCAATATTATGGCCCTTCAATGACTCATTAACAACAAGGATGTTTAAGATTTCCAGTCATTCCCAAACTTCCATGTAATTTAATCACAAAAACCTGTCAACAAGTATAAACTAGCAATCACTCAAATTTGATTTATTGTTATCCACTTATTAGTAGTGGATTAATCAATTTCATCTAAGAACATATATGAAGGACCAGAGCAGTGGCACAAGCAGTAAGGTATCCGCCTTGCCCGAGCTAGCCTAGAACTGACCGATTTGATCCCTAGTGTCCCATATGGTCCCCTAAGCCAGGAGCAATTTCAGAGCACATAGCCAGGAGTAAGCCCAGAGCGTCACCGGGTGTGGCCAAAAATAAAAAATAAAATAAAAAGAAGAACATTATGAAATTTTAAATTCTGTTTGGTAAACATTTCTTTAGCATTCCATTTTTTGTGTTTTACCTTTTCAAGATTCTCTTGTACAAAGAAAGAAATGCTCTCCCCATCTTTAGTTACTTATAGGCATATTTCTAATTTTGCGATTTTGCCAAATAATAACAGCAAATGAAGAAAAAATGGAGCCTTAAAAGTTATAGATGTATATTATTCTATAATAATAGATATATGCATGCTAATGTTTTGTTAATATAAATTCAAATAATATGCTAAATAAAGTTTGAAAAGACAGTTTGTCCTCTTCATTTCTAAATGATCTTGCTGAGACAGTTACTTTCTTGAGTAACTACTTTATTGTCTATATATAGGATAATACTGATACTTTTTCTCCCATAAAACTATGGGAAGGATCATATAAATTATTCCATATGAAATAATTCCAAAGTAAAATTTTTATTATAGTATGTGATTTTTATTTTAAATTTTGAAATTAGATATGCAGTACTCCTATAAAATAAAATACAATTGTTTTAAAAAAATTCAAAATGTTTATATTACTTTTAAGCCAATTTACCCTAGTATTACTATTTTCACTTAAGGAAAATATTTCTATTTTCACTTCAGGAAAAGTTCACAGAGGAAAAGGAGAAAATATCTCTAGGCCCAATTTATTATTTAAATTATTTATTTAAAGAAAATGTATCACATTGTTGACATTACTGATCATAATACATTTGTTTCGGGATAACAGAAAGAAAAGTTATTAAGAAGTAAAAAGAGGGGACCGGGTGGTGGCACTGAAGGTAAGGTGCCTGCCCTGCCTGCGCTAGCCTAGGACGGACCGTGGTTGGATCCCCCGGTTTCCCATATGGTCCCCCAAGCCACGAGTGACTTCTGAGCGCACAGCCAGGAGTAACCCCTGAGCGTCATTGGGTGTGGCCCAAAAACCAAAAAAAAAAAAAAAAAAAGAAGTGAAAAGAGAACAGAGAATTAAAAAAAGGAAGAAGGGGAGAGAATTTATTAGCAGTTATATTTGTGAAACTTATTGTATCAGCTAATAAAGTCATTAATGCAATAGCTGAAGATTTATTATGCTCCCATTTTTTTCCTCCAGAGTAGGGAAATGAATTAAAAAAAAAGTGTGTGTGTGGCAATTGTCGTTTGCGTAGGCACAGCAAAATATGGAAGAAATTGAAAATAAACACCTTTGGTCTGGACATAAATTTTTATTTAATATCTTGATTTTTGAAACAAAATTCCTGCTAATTAAAATTATAATAGATTTCAGTTTTATTCTTTCCCCAATTCCTTAAAATATGATCTTAGGTTATTTATTTAGCCTTCTGTTGTTTTCTGATATAGGACTGTTGCCATCAACTTTTTTTGGTTTGATTTTTGGTTTTTGGGTTTCACCCGGCAGTGCTCAGGGGTTACTCCTGGCTCCATGCTCAGAAATTGCTCCTGACAGGCACGGGGGACCATATAGGGCACCGGGAATCAAACCAATGACCTTTTGCATGAAAGGCAAACACCTTACCTCCATGCTATCTCCCAGGCCCCGAGTCATCAACTTTTATTTGTTTTTATTTTTTGTTTTTTGGGTCACACCTGGTAACACTCAGGGGTTACTCCTGGCTATGTATGTGCTCAGAAATCACTC
>PVKC010001239.1:0-28975 GCA_004027635.1 Crocidura indochinensis | reverse complement strand
TAAGTTCTCTTCTACTTCTTTTTTTTTTTCTTTTTTTGGGTCACACCAGTTATGTTCAGGGCTTACTCATGGCTATGTGCTCACAAATCACTTCTGGCTTGTGGGACCATCTGAGATGCTTGGGATTGATCCCAGGACCATCCTGGATCAGTCACTTGCAAGGCAAATGCTCGACTGCTGTGCTATCACTCCAGCCCCATGTTCTCTTCTACTTTATATACCTATTTCTTTGACTCACTGTAATAAGGAATTTTCTTTCTATTTTGTTGATCTTTGATTCCTAAAATTAAATGATCAATGTAGTTCACAACGTAAGAAAATTTACAAAATAAATTTTAATAAATCAATTTAATAAATCAAATATTGAAATATTTGTGTTATTAAATGTACTTTAAAAAGAAATATTAAGCAAAACATCTTAAAAGTGAATTAGAACTTTTCAGAAATCCGAAATGACAACTTTCAATTGTATATTTTTTAAATCCTTGATTTCATATTGTCCTTCTTAGGCCTGTCATTTTGTACTAAGTGTTTATATTAGTATTGTCATTGATCCATTTATTCCACAAACATTCATTGTGTGCATAGTGTATTCCAGGTAAAGCGTTAACAGTTAATATGTTATGTCGATGTAAATAGAAGAGACAAAAAGCTTGCTATAATTGGAGCTTACATTTTATTGAAAGTATCAGATAATGAATAATACAATTAAGTTAAGTATAAAATGCCGAGTAGCAATAGAGATCAGAAGAAAAGCTAAAGCAAAAAATGATGAAAAATCTCATAATGAAGATGCAATATGATAGTAGGTGATTGATGCTTTTTACTTTGAGGTATTTACTTACCTCATTTTGTTTGAAACAATGAAAAAAAATCCCTTATAAATTTACTCAAGAAAGAATGTAGAATTCTTAACAAAGTGGTGATATAATTCAGCAACATATTTACATCTGTAGTATACATATTATGCATGAAGGTTATATACAACATATACTAGAGCAATATAATAAAACAATAATTGCTACCTAATTCTTTTACCTCTCAGACTTGTTTGTACCTATAAATATGCTATTTTTCTCTCAGTACTGATTCTCTTATAATTTATGAAAAAACACACATTAGCACTACTTTAAAAATAGTTGTATTTCAGCATTTCAAGTTTTAAAGTTTGGGTTCATATTTTCTGTACAATTTCAGTGTGTCTTGAAAGAATCATATTTTTCTTAGCATGCCTTTTTCATCTGTAAATTTAATAATTGTACCTTCTAGATTAGTAATTGTTCTAAAATTAATGTGATCACTTGATAATATTTATAAGTTTTTTTTAATTGGTGGTTATAGCTATTATCCAATTAGACATTTGGAGGAAAAATATTTCCAGAATGGTCAATTGGGAGGCAGTTCCTAGGCAAAGAGCTGAGTTAAGAAGCCAGAGTTTCAAGAATATACTCATAACTTTTTCACAAGACAGTATTTTGAAACTTGCCCAAAGGCTCCAACCAATAAAGCTGAAGTTGCCACTGGCTAAAAAATAAATCTCCAGAAGCTATACAGCATCTGTCCCTTATAGTTTATCCTCAAATAGAAAGAAGCAATCATCTAGAGAAATACCAAGAAATACTAAGTCGATCATCCCTGAAGTCATTATCAGGAACTTGAGGCAAGCCACACGTTTTTGTTTCAATAACTAACTGAACACAGGCTTCAATCACTCACTCAAGCTTACTCCAAGATACTTTTATACTTATTGCTAACTCTGCATGGTTAATGTCCTGTCACTTCCCTGACCTTGGCCCCTGATGTAATTATAAAATGATTCTATCCCCCAGTTCTCAAGTCTGATGCAGCCTCACTTTGTGTTCTCCTTTGTGAAAGTGTCACCAGAAGCTGTGGGAACTTATTTCCTAACTATCTGACTTACATAAGTCAGTGTATTTTAAATGGAATATGGGAATCTTAAAAAGGTGCACTGAAACCATTAAATCAATTCTGAAGAAGAAAGAGTTGAATATTTGAATTCCATTCGGAGGCATACAGGGAAATAAGAATATGAAACTAAGTATGTGGATTAAAGAGTCTTTAAAGGAAACAAGGAAAGTCTTATGTTAGCACAGAGTCCAAAAGAAGGCTCTCTCAGAGTCTTTTCTCTCATGGCTTGGGAAAGCAAGAGCTCACTAAAGCCCAATCTGTGCAGCAACAGCTGTGGTGTCAAGGATGGCACTATTATCACAAATCCTTTTTACATTCTCCATGATAACTATGCGGAATTTTATTTTTAAGTAAATCAGAACTGGGATTCAGAGAGCTATTGGAATAGTGAATGCTCGCTGAACTAACTGCACAGTTGCCACAGGGACATGCAGCAATCCAGATGTTGGGAATCAGAGGTTAAACTAGGTTTTGTTTATGTTGGTAACAGACACCTTTCTACTTAAATCATAAAGACTCAGGGGCCTACAGAACATGACACACAACCTCAAAGGTGTTTACTGTCCACAGTCTGAATAGCCTCTCCTACCTTGTGCTGCAGAGATATTCTGGAACATGTGTTCCCAGTTCTAAGTAATCTCCATAAATTTAGCCATAAATCCAGCTGCAGCTAAACGTGAGTTTCTGTTTGGTTATTATATATCTTGATCCTCTGGATGGACCGTCACTCATGGCACAAGAAAAAGGAGAAGACATTGAACAATAAAATCAGCAACGTGCCACTCCAAATCATGAGTCTACGATGAAAACCACTAAAATTAAGTACTCCCAGAATAGAGAACAAAAGCCTCTCTCAGATCTGCCATAAAATTGCACTCTGGTTGGCTTGCCTCTGTTTCAGAGCTGGCTTTTGCTGGTGAAAAGGTTATAAAATGGTAGAAGAATGTCTGTCCTTGAATGGAACTGTTAGTAGCCTCAAGGCAAGCAAGGGAAAGAGATAATTAAAGTTCACATTAACATTTTTTTACCCCCCCCACAAGGGCCATACCATGTGATGCTTAAGAGTTATTCCTAGCTCTGTATTCATTAATTACCCCTGGCAGTATTCAGAGAACATTATGGGATTCCTTATGCAAGGCAAGCATCTGCTTTTTGTACTATCACGCTGACCCCTGTTTAAGGTTTGGTTGTTTGTCTTTTACATATCTCCATAAGTGATACAGCAATATCACACCTAGGATTATAACCTAAGAACACAAAAACATAATACAAAAATACCCTTTGCAAACCTATGTTCATTGCAGTATTATTTTCAATAGCCAGAATCTGGAAACAATCCAGATGCCCAACAACAGATGAGTGGCTAAAGAAAGTGTTGTACATATACACAATGGAATACTATGCAGCCCTCAAGAAAATGAAGTCATGAAATTTTCCTATACATGAACATACATGGGGACCATTATTCTGAGTGAAATAAGTCAAAGGGAAAGAATTAGAAACAGAATGGTCTCACTCACCTGTGGGATTTAAGAAAAATAAAAGAGCATAGTAGTAATAACTAGTCCTTAAAAAAAAGATATATATAATATAATATAATAAAGATATAATAATAATAAAGTAATAATAAAGAGACAATAGAGTTGAGGGCTGGAAGGATCAGTTCATGATATGAAGCTCACCACCAAAAAATGGTGAGCACAGTTAAAGCAATAGCTGCACTAACAATTATCATGACAATGGTTAGGAGTGAGAGAAATAGATATAATGCCTGTCTTGAAGACAGGTAGGGGGTGGGGGGGAAAAAGAGAAACAGGGGTTTGGGTGGCTGGAAAGTTGCAGTGGTGAAGGGGGTGTACTTTTATGACCCAACTACAAATATGTTTGTAAAAAACAAATATGTTTTTTAAACAAAGATATTATTGCTTAAAAAAGTCAATAAGATATTATTATAAAAAAGCCATTTTTGTTACATGAAAAAATATTTCCACATGTTCCTTTTTCTCTATGGAGAAATGTCGGGACCATCAGCAGTTTTTCTTATCTAGTGATAGGATAGTATGGATAACATCGCAATAATAACAGCAAACTACAGATTGACTTATGTGATCACCACTTAAGTCAGGGAAACGAAGAAATAAAATTGTTGATCATAGCTGATAAAAACATATTGATTTTGTATTTAGACTGAGCCTTAATATATGGACTCAAATAGATTCACAACCAAACAGAAAATAGGTTCCAGATAAATATGGAGGATTGAAGATGTGGACACACAGTTTCATGAAAACCACCAGATTGGTCCTCATAGATCCTCTGGCTGCTGGGTCTGAAAAACACTGAGGTTAGGAATATTAACTGGTATATCTTTTGGCTTCCCAATTACAGTCTGCTATAATCCTGATGACTCTCGATACCACTGGACTAAGCACTTCTGTATTGTCTGTCTGAGTGTATTGGGTAATGATCCCTCAGCCACAAACACTGCTGGGTAACCTCTCCCTCAGAAAAAAAAAAAAAGACAGATGAAGTGAAAGTTTATTCTGAATACTTTTCCCCAGCTCCTTGGAAGAATGGCACTGTTTACCTACCAAACAAAAGATGGGAGAATTTCTCTAGGGACCAAATGGTAGTCACTTGGGGACTTAAATGGAAACTTTCAAGTCTACTGGCAAAAGAGTTTACCCATGAATATAAAGCTATATTCAGCATATCTTAGGATATGCGACATTTAGTATATTTTAAGCAATAAAAATAACTGTTGCTCTCAAGATAATTCTGTTTATCAAATCCTTTCTCTTTGGAAAAATTAAAAGCATCTAGTATGTCACATTATTTCTCATATATTGCTTGAAGAGACATGCTTAGTATCTTTCAGGTTGTGAATAAAGAATAAAAGGCCTATTACTTGTCTTTTAAAATAACCTACTAAATATTCAAAGATATTTGATTCAATACAGAACAAAATTAAATAGTATAAATAAGCTTGGAATACATAAAGGCAAGAAGGCAAGATTCCATAAAATTTATCATCAGTATTTGAATAAGGAAAAAATTATCATAATAAATAGTGTTTTATTAAATATCAGAAAATTTAATCAATAAGATAATAAGGACCATTTAATGCAATAAATCTGACATAAGAAATAAAAATTCTGGGCAAGGGGATGGCTGAATGGGCTGTTGTATATACTTGTATGTAGGAGCCCTGGGTTTGGTTTAAACTCTGAAAAGTTCTGAATTCCCCCAGGAAAGAAAGACAGAAGAAATGAAGGAAGAAACAGAGGAAATAAGGAAGGAAAAGAGGGAGGTAGAGAGGAAAGAAGGGAGAAAGAAAAATAGAAAGCCCACTTGATAGATTTAAATAGTATTTCTAACAAAGGATTTTGGGAGGATTTATGGCATGTACAAAGTACACAAGGAATTTTCACATGATATTTAGGTAAACAAAATAAGGTTACTTTTTCAGAGGTTTAGTAACAGCTGTGCCTAAGAAAAAGTTATTTCAACTACCAAAATTATGACACCTCCCATTCTAACAATGTATGTGTTAGGTCTTATTATCATTCCCATATACTTATATAGTATAGTTTTGTCTTTGTGAACTAGCCAAAAATAAAGAAGCTTTACTCAGAAATGTCATAATTTAATTCTAATTCATGAATCCTTATTAGCAAAGAATAGAAGTAGTGAATATTGACTTAACTTTAGTACTGGCTTTAGTGGGTAAATGATGAATGGAGTGGAGGGAAGAAAGGTAGTTGCTGGAGAAGTCAAGTCTGCATCATCTAGAATATAAAGTAAAAATCTGATTGTGAAAATTTCAGCATTACCACCACAAGCACATCACTTAGAAATATAAGCTAACTAGATGAAACCAGGAAAAAAATTCAGTGTCAGATTCTGACAAGTGAGGAATGATTCCGTTTTATATGATTAGTCTTACAGGACCAATTAGTTTTGAAACCTTGTGCATGCATAGCTGATAGAAAATATAACAATTTTAATTGAAAAGTAACAAGAACCATACAGTTTCTTAGAATACTCTGCTATTATCAAATTTTCCATTTAGCTAACCTACTAGGGAGTCTAATCCAGGATGTTCTTTTCAGTGCAAAATTTTTTATGGAGAAGTAAATGTGTCTAGGAAATATAATTAAGATGGTCATTCCTAGAGACTAAGGATATAGCTCAGTGATAAAGCACTTACCTTGCATGAATAAAGATCTGGGTTTAAGACTGGTGAAAACTAAAAAATAAGAAACAACTAGGCATTGCTGGAAGAGGGCACAGCAGCCTGTACAAAGACATCCCGCAGAAAGAGACAGGTTATATTCAGGAACCTAGCCGAGTAATGAAAAAGACTCCTATTGTGAGGCCACCAAAGAAGTGGCCTAAATTGCAGTAGGAGTAATTAGGTTGAAATGAATGTGGAAATCTTGTGATCCATACTAAAGATTTTGAACTTCTTAAATTTAATTTTATATATTGTGGGCACTAGGGAGTTGTCTGCTAAGGCAAAGAAATAACACATTTCCATTTTGGAAAAGCATACCTGACATTTTTATAGAGCGTAAATAGAGAAAAGCTGACACAGGAGGCAAGAATATCAGGTTAGAACTGTTGCAAACATCTACCTAGAAGCAATCAAAAGAGCAACACCAGGAAATGGTATTGGGACACAGCAATGTGGATAGACGCTGGTAGAAAACAAGAGGAAACTGGTTACAAGAGCACTGTCTTCTCTGGATTCAAATCATCCATATGGAAGAGTAAGTTAAGAGGACACTGCCCAATCAGGGGTAAACCTAGGTTCTTCTCAATACAACCCCCAAGTTATTTAAAGCCTATAGACAAAACTATACTTCCTATAGACAATGGGGATATTAATATGGCTTAACTCATACAAACTGTGTGGGAGGAAAAGGAATTACATAATATTGGTATTTAAAATATTGTTGTCATAGGCCCAACTGTTACTAAACTTCTTTATTGACCACACCTAACCACTTCAGAATTCTTCTACTAAAACTTGACAGGTTTCATATATTTCATGTATTTGATTTTTACATAAGCTATAATTCAATGCAATTATGCATCTGGGATATAAACTTTTCTTTCTGAAAAATGGCCTATTCAGCCCAACCTAATCCAAGCGCCACTGGAAAATAAGATGTTTTTAAAGTCTTTACATTGAGACTGTGCAGCTCTTCTTCTTCCTCTTCTTTTTAATATTTTTTTTATTGTGTGCTCAGCCTTTCTCTACCGACTCAATACTGATTGTTTGAATATAAAGTCCTTTTTGTAAACTCGATGCAAAATTAAAACTCACCTCCCTTCTCCCCTTGCCAAGAATGGTCAAAACTTGGGGCCCGGGAGATAGCATGGAGGTAGGGCATTTGCCTTTCATGCAAAAGGTCATCGGTTGGAATCCCGGTGCCCCATATGGTCCCCCGTGCCTGCCAGGAGCAATTTCTGAGCATGGAGCCAGAAGTAACCCCTGAGCACTGCCGGATGTGACCCAAAAACCAAAAAAAAAAAAGAATGGTCAAAACTCAAAAGTTATTTAAAAATTTGCACTTGTAAGTTGGGAGAACTGTCTGAAACAAAACACAAAGCTCTTATCTTGAGAGAATGTCAGAGGTCTCTGAATTTTTTATTATTTCTGTTGCAATTTGACACACATTGTCTGGAGGGTGGAGCAGGCTAGGCTGGCAGCTAGCTTATCTGTTTCATTGTTAGCTTCTGGAAAAGAGACCATTTCTCTGCCATCTTTGTAGCTCTTCGAGAATCGGATAACCCAGTTTTGTTCACTGATTTGTCAAGCATTCTGGAGGCCCCAAAGACATTGTTAACTCTTTGGCTCTGATCTCTCAGACTAAAGTCGTTGATCGAGACTATATATTAAGGAAAATATTCATTAAAAAAAATTAATACCGACAGTTTGGTGAAACTGTTGTAATTATGTATGGGATTTCAATGCTGCTGTTTCTAGTACATTGTCTTTCTCCTTTTTTAGGTCATCTGCCTTACTTTTCCTCCGTGATTGCACTAGATTTATGGCTCCAGGAAATATCTGAAAGGAAAGGGTGGGGTATGGTGGGGTGAGGGTGGGGATTGGAGGGGTGAAAGCCAATACCCAGGGAATTGCCAGCCAGCAGGAAATCACCAGACTGCTTGAACCTTCCACCACAACAAGAACATTCCTGAGGATTCAATTGCATTGTTGGTGCAAATCCCAGGATCGAAACATCAGAGGAAACTAAAAGTGATTGTGCCTTTATATAACTGCAAAGGGAAGGAGCAAAGACAGAATTCTCAGGAAGTGGGAAGAGCAAAGTCAGGGCCCTCTCAAATGAGTTCTTAGAGGAAAAAAAAATAAAGTCACGTGGAGCTCAGACCTCTACCAGAAGCAGTCAAAATAGAAACACTTCATCAAAAAGAATCATCACATGATTACAAATGAAACTTACTTTTATTGTTAGCATGACTGTGTGAATATGTTTAATTACTCATTACCATTTCCCCTCAGTTAGCTAATACTGATGTTTTTTTCTTACACTTTCCTTCATCAGTCACTGTGTGTTTTCTGTACTTTTATCTCTATTCTGCAATAGGTAACAAGAGGGGAGCAAGGGAAGATCTTAGAAAAGGAAGGTTCTCCCCAGTGCTTTATGCATCATATGTGATGAAGCTATTCTCACAGGCATTACATTTTCATCTGACCTTCTCAGCACACTTAAAGTATAGCATGTGTTTTAGGCAAAAAAGAATTTAACCTGCAGGAGGACTTAACCCAGCAGGACCACTAAGCTATTATAAGTCATAAAATGTCTGTACCCAAGAGTGAGTCATAAAAGCTAAAAGATAAAGTTGTTAAGTAGTTCCCCTTGCTGCAGGAAACATTCTTATCTTCCAATGCTGTCTAAACTTAGTTCTTTTATTACAGGTAAACTTATTTTATAATTGTTACCTGTGAAATCAATTGAAAATCTAAAATTCATGGGAAACATGTGTTTCAAATAGTTACTCTGCAGCTAGATATAGTGAAATTTAGGGTTTGATTTACCCACAGAAGGTCACGGGAGAAGTAAATAAGCCTCCTAGATGGAAATTAAATTCACTTTCTGCCCTGAATCAGAAACTTCCTTAATGTATTTTTCCTACGTGATGAGAAAGATTCTAAAATGACTTAAAAATTCTCACCAGAGCCTAGTCTTGTCAACGACAGAGAGTTTTACTTGAATTGGCATTACTCCACCAATTGGCGTTACTATTCTCCAAAGAGAATTTTTGCATATAAGCTCTTCATTGTTCTAATTTATTTTCAGCAAATCACATCAATTCTCATAATAGTGGTGGTGACAGATCAATGATCTTTTCTTTTTTTCATGCGATATTGAAAGCTGACAGTGAAATACTGTGTAAGATACTATGGTGAACAAAATAAACCCCACTTTAGGCTCATTATCAGTAAGGTTGACCTTAATCTCTTCCAAGTATCTCTTCAAAACTCCTAGATAAATTTACTTACTTCTCAGAAAGTCTCATGCTACGCCCGAAACCATTGCTGGAATCCAATCCTTTTTCTAAATTCACTGTCTTCCTATTGGCAACCGGCACCGCTTTTGCAATATATTTCCAGTCTGCAACAGCATAAATGGAATTGAAATGCTGTTACTTCTTCAGCACTCATTACAATGATTGGTTCAACTGTATGCCCAGGAATATCATTCAGAATGTAAGCCTGTCTCTTCCATGTTTGCCTCCTGTTCTGTAAAAGCTATCTCTTCAGAATGACCTTGGGATTGAGGGGGAAAAAGAGGAAAGGAAAGGCACAGTGAATCTTATCTTTAAGATGAGAACACTTCTGATCAGTTGGCAGTTAAATTCACTATCTCAATATTTTGGAACAGGAATGGGAATTAGAATTTTAATTCTTCCTGGTGTCCTTGCCTTGCACAATGTAATTTTTGTAGTATGCATTCACATACTCCTCTCTCTCCCTCTCTCTCTCTCTCTCTCTCTCTCTCACTCTCTCTCTCTCTCTCACACACACACACACACACTCACACACATATACGAACACTAAAACACACACAGAGCCCCTCCCGTGCTTAAATAGTCTTAGATTTTTATTGTGGACTCTTTCAAGAGATTTGCTTGGCCCACACAATATGTGCAATAACAGTGAACCTATTTCAAACCTTAATTATTAGAGAGCTAGTCTGCTTCTATTAGATTCTAGAGTTAATGCCAATGTCATGAGGAAAGATTTACTAGACTTGCTACTGACTCTTCAGCTTGGTCATAAATGAACACATGTGTAGCCAACAAGATGGAAGGAGTCAATCTTAGCTATTTATAACCCTCCACCAAGGACTGTTAGCCACCACCAAACCCCAAGTTTAAGAAGAGTAAACCCTATTACTATGTGTCAGTAGAATTTGGTGGTTATTTATTAATGCAGAAACAGCAGTAGTTAGAGAAAACTTTTTTGACTTTTATTTCATTATTTTTCTTAATTCTTTGAAAAATCAGATAAAGGAGAAATCATTTTATTACTGAATGCTTTAAGACTGAATCTTTTCATGTTGATTAGAAAATCTATTAAATTCCTATAATTCTATAAATTCTACAAATTTATAGCATTCCATAAATTCCTATAATTATAATCTATTAAATTCCCATAATGAATCTGTGACATTTTCAACAAGTACTTTTGGTTATTCAATCTTTAAGGAAATAGAGGATGCTCTGTTCTTAAAATGTTGGACTTTCCTGACGTCTACTAGACTG
This sequence comes from Crocidura indochinensis, assembly GCA_004027635.1. Classification (NCBI taxonomy): domain Eukaryota; kingdom Metazoa; phylum Chordata; class Mammalia; order Eulipotyphla; family Soricidae; genus Crocidura; species Crocidura indochinensis. The sequence continues at coordinate 18,247 of PVKC010001239.1, read as the reverse complement.
TTACCTTTGGAATATATATTTTTGGGAAGAAAAGTAATAGAAATTTAAATGTGCAGATTATATAAGTATGCAATAAAATCTTTTTAGTGACAGTTAAATCTTTTATTCATTTCACAATCATGCAGAGAGGGCCCATTATAAAAGGCATTGAAGGAAAAGAAGAAAAAACATGAATAAAAAAGACTTCTAAGGCTCCTACTGGTAATCTAATATTGAATTATTTGATACAAGAAACTTCAGGTAAAACATAGGCAAAAATAACACAGAGATCAGATGAGAATAAAAGAGTTGTGAAAGGCAAGAAGAATTAAGTGGGAAGATATCAATAGTGTCCAATGAAGATTCAAAACTTAGATGAGTGCAAGCTAATATGCAATGAGTTTACAAATATCAAAGTATATGTAAGTTGGTAAATATTTAAGTTTTAATCAGAAGACAAATAAAAGTGGAACTATAAAGAAAAGCATAAAAGGCCTTCTTGTAGTAGTGGGAAGTAAATCATCTACTTACTTTATAGATAATTTTTCTAATTTATAGTCTTTGGAAAAAATAGGAAAAAAACTAATTTAAAGTTTTAATAAAGATCGACTAGGCTTCTCAGGCGCCTGTTTTTCACTCATATTTAGTGTTGCAGAAAGAGAGATACAATATTTACAACTAATAAAAATAAGTGAACCTGGAGAATCTATAGAGATGATCTTACTTTCTCTGTAGTTAAAGACTGATCTATAGTGTATGGGATGTTACTTTTAATATTTTTAATTTTTGTTTAATTCTTAAAATTGTAGCCAATATACAATCATAAGTGCCAGTTATATCTCAACAGATTTTATATGTATTAAGTCACAGATAGCTTTTCTGTAATGTTAAAAATACTACTGCCTCTTTTACATAAGGAAATAAACATGTTCTAAAGCAGGGGTCCTCAAACTTTTTAAACAGGGGCCCAGTTCACTGTTCCTCAGACCATTGGAGGGCCAGACTATAGTAAAAACAAAAATTACAAACAAATTCCTATGCACACTGCATACATCTTATTTTGATGTGAAGAAACAAAACGGGAACAAATACAATATGTGGCCCGTGGGCCGTAGTTTGAGGACCACTATTCTAAATGGTCAAGTAATTTGCAAAAAAGTCACAAATGTCAATTACGTAACTGGGATTAAGTTTCTTGAGTCCAAAGTCTGTGCCATTATATACCAGATCAAGTTACTTGCCATATATGAAGAAGAAAAGCAAAACAAATCTAGTAAGTAAAAGCAGAGACAGTGATTAAATATTTAAATTTAATTAATATATCAGCAACAGTTTGGTTTGGATATGTACTTACAGTGGCCTGAAAATAGCTTTGACTAAAAATGTGATGACTTCTGTTCAAGTCAATATTGTAGGGAAAAATAGGAATATTCTGATTTTATAGACATATTCTTTTCTTTGGGGGGGTCACACCCAGTGGTGCTCAGGGGTTACTCATGATTTCCACTCATAACTCACTCCTGGCAGGCTCAGGGATCATATGGGATGCTAGGATACAAACCAGGGTCAATCCTGTGTTGAACGTGTGCAAAACAAACACCTTACCACTGTGCTATCACTCTGACTCCAATAAACATATTCTTGTTCTTTTTTTTGTAAACAAAACATATATTTTTTATTGCGGTATCCCAGTTTACAAAGCTATTAAGGCTGATGTTTATAGTTGTGGATCACTGAACAGTTCCTCTGCCAGTGATTCCTCCTCCCCTTCCCACTGTCTCACAGTCCCCCTCTTACACACCCTGGTTCCTAATTCAATTTTCAGCTCATGATTTCTTTCGATTGGAGATTATCTTCTTATTTCTTTATTTTTTAAATCTTTATTTAAACATCATGATTACAAGCATGATTGTAGTTGGGCTTCAGTCATAAACAGAACACCAATGCAACATTCCCACCACCATTGGATGCAATGCAATGAATGCAACATTCTCTCCCTCCTTCCTTACCCCTGCCTGTATTCCAAACTTCCAGATACTGTATTCTGGAAGTATTCTACATCTCTCACTTTTTTTGATTGTCATGATACTTGTTAGTTATTTTCTTAACTACGCTCACCACTGTTTGTGGTGAGCTTCATATTGTGAGCTGGTCCTTTCGTCCCCCATCTCTATTGTCTCTGGGCATTATTACAATAATAAAACCCATAGATGAGTGAGACTATTCTGTGTGTCTCTCTCTCCCTCTGATTTATTTCACTTTCCTTACTGTTTGTTTAACTAGTAGGGATTAATCCAGTAGCTGAAGCAACAGGCATTAACTCATTTTTAGCTCTAGTCAGTGAAAGATGCTTGTTTGACTTTTACCTCCAGAAACTCTAGAGTGAGTTTTTTTTAAATTTAATAAGGAAGAATGATTATAGAGTTAAAATAGAAGGTCAAGGTTGAGAACAACGTCATTGTTTATTTTTGGGTCACCCCTGATGAGCTCAATAATCACTCCTAGCTTCTTTGCTCCAAGATCACCTTGGTTGTGCTCAGGGCTATATGGAGTGCCAGGGATTGTACACAGCTCAGTTTTCTTGCAAGGCAAATGTCATACCTGCTGTACTATCTCTCCCGTCCCACGAATGACTTTATATTAATACACAATTAATAAAGTTAAATTTATATTTTTCTGTTCTGCAACTAATTTCATTATAGCTAAATTCATAGCAAAAATTCAATAAATTAGTATTTGCATTAATATTGTATATACTGTAATGTGGTGTACAAATGCTATTACTTATTATCTTTAATAGTCTAATTTCAAGAGATTATACTGTATTCTTTGACTCTTACTTTCTTCTTCACTAAATCTGTTTTACAACTCCTATCATGATTTCCCAGAAAGGAAAAAATTCTGTGCTCCCCAGTGATCAAAGCTTATTGCCAAAATCTAAATGGCAAAGTATTGTAGAGATATATTATTAATGTCATTACTCAAGGAAATCAAAACGTTACCACTATAATATCAGACTACCACAGTTCACCCTAAGATGCAAATATTTCCACATTCTAACTTCTCCAAATATAAATACTTCATTAATGTCATAAGAAACCATAATATCTTTGAGATCAAATCCATCATATTTCACCCTAGAATTATTTTGTCATTTAAAGTTTAATTTTAGGTACCATGGCTTACAATACTATTAATGATAAGGTTTCATGCATAACACAATCTTTCACCACACCCTCTTTTAAGGTGTCTCCTTCCCTCCACCATCATTGCAATATCTCCTTACTACAATTCCTCCTATCCCTCCTCTATGACAACATTCTACCGAAGAACATTTCTCAGTTTCTGTTGTCTTTGGGTATCTGTAACACTTCTACTGTATTTCTTTACATTCCACATTCTAGAAAATTTATTATATACCTGTCCCATTCCTGTCTAACTTTAGTCATTATGGTACCCTTCAGATCCACTTTGAAGAAAATTGCATACTTTCATATTCCTGTAGATGAGTAGTAGTCCATTGTGTATACTTAACATGTACCATCTTTTATTCATCTAATTATTTGTTCCTGCCATAGGTTGTTTCTGAGTTTGGGCTACTTGGAAAAGAGTTGCAATGAACATAGGGATTAAAATGTCTTTTCATAATTAATTTTTCTATTTTTCTCCTTTATATCTTCTTTTTTTTTTTTTTTTGGTTTTATGGGTCATACCCTGCAGTGCTCAGGGGTTACTCCTGGCTCCATGCTCAGAAATTGCTCCTGGCAGGCACGGGGGACCATATGGGGCACCGGGATTTGAACCAATGACCTTTTACATGAAAGGCAAACGCCTTACCTCCATGCTATCTCCCAGGCCCTCCTTTATTTATCTTGACGCAGATGGCAGGAAGTGGAGTTATTGTGTTATATAAGAGTTCAATTCCTTAGTTTTTGGAGGGAGTATTATTATTTTCAAAAATATTGGATTAGCCAACATTCCTACTAGTAGTGAATAAAAGTCCTGTTTGCCTACATCCATGCCAACACATAGAACCATTTTTTCGTATGATTTTATAATGAAGTTTCTTATTTTTAAATGTTAGGAAAATTTAAATATCATATCATATAAAATTTTGGATAAATTTAAATTTTAGTATCCACAAACAAAAATATTTGGATTACAGTTATTCTTATATTTTACATATTGTCTCAGACATTCAGAATTCAGTGATTAAAACAGACCTCAAGACTAAAATATTTACAATCTGGCCTCTTAAAGGAAACAATTATTCTGATCATACTTTTGTTAATAGCATTTTTAATTTTCTCATAATTATATTTTCAGAATTTTCTAAAGCAAAAATTTATTAAGGTATGTATCTCTATTATCTAAATATGTACTTTATTGATGGGAGAATGAATGAATGCATGAGGAAAGAAATCCTAAGAGGAATTTTTCATACAAATATATAAGCAAAAATTTCAGTGATCTGTAGTTTGAAAACTGTAAAACAAAATAATCAATATTCTTTTAATACAGTTTTAAAGACCTAAGAACTAGAGGAGCAAATTATTTAAGTCAAAGTCTGTGGACAAGAGAAAACTGGTGCTATAGCACAAGCAATCAGAAAGGAAAAGTTTCTTCTTTTACTTTCTCTTTTATTCTTGCCTTCTATGGACTAGATAATTCCTATGTCCATTGGGGAGTTCTATCCCCCTATTTTCTATCATCAACTTAAAGCATCATCCAGAAACACAATTATAAATAATAGTATTTGGTCAAATAATATTTGAATACCTTTATATCTAATGAGTCAAGTATACTTATAAAAATATCTATCACAATAGCCAAAAAATATTTAATCAAGTATCTTTATAGGTCATGGTTAAAATAGATATAAGAATCCAGAGGGCAGAGGTAGCATGAACATGAAAGCACCTACCTTATATTTTGATTATACTGGTTTGAATCACTGGCACAAATATGGTGTTCTGAACACTGACAGAGGCCACTACATAGCACAGAGCCAGAAGTAGTCCCTAAGCCAGGGGTCTCAAACTCATGGCCCACGAGTTGTTGTGGCCCTACGTACATTTTGTGGCCCGCGGCCGACCTTCAAATATCACAGTATTCGCGGTTATTCATTACCTAATAAAAATCACATATTGTTAACAAATCTGAGAAACCATATTGATAATAACACAATAATTGTGAGAGACTTCAACATGGCCTTGTCAACACTTGATAGGTCAACCAGACTGAAACCCAACAAAAATATACTAGTCCTGAAAAGAGAAATAGTAAAAAGAGGCCTAGTAGATTTATATAGGACACTCCATCCCCAGAAACCTACATACACATTCTTTTCCAATGTACATGAGTCATTCTCCAGGATAGACCATATGCTGGCACATAAAACATACCTCCATAAAATCAAGAGGACAGAAATTTTGCAAACTAACTTCGCTGACCACAAGGCTCTAAAATTAGATGTGAACTACGAAGGGACACAGAAGAAATACTTTAACACCTGGAAAGTAAACAGCTTACTACTAAACAACCAGTGTGTCCGAGATAAAATCAAAGAGGAAATCAAAAATTTCTTGGAAACAAATGATAATAAAGACACAAACTATCAGAACTTATGGGACATAGCAAAAGTGGTACTGAGAGGAAAATTTATTGCTTTGCAAACACAGGTCAGGAAGAAAGAAGTGGCATACCTGAATAGCTAACAATGCAGCTTCTAGAATTAGAAAATGATCAACAAAAGGAATCAAAAATAGGGAGACAGAAGAAAATAACAAAATTTAGAGCATAAATCAATGAAGTGGAAACCCAAAAAACAATCTGAAAGATCAATGAAAGCAGAAGTTGGTTCTTTGAAAAAATAAACAAAATTAATAGACCATTGACAAAACACACAAAGAGAGGGAGAGAAACTTGATAACCCATATCAGAAATGTAAAGGGGGAAATCACTACAGATACTGCAGAGATTCAAAGGGTATTCAGAAACTACTTTGAAAAATTCTATGCTTTTAAATATGAGAAATTTGAAGAAATGGATAAATTCTTGGACTCTTATAACCTTCCACGGTTGAATAAGAAAGATGTAGCATATCTAATCACCCCCGTCACTATTGAGGAACTTAAAACCATAATAAAAGTCTGCCCAAAAAGAAAATCCCAGGACCGATGGATTCACTAAAGAATTCTTTCAAACCTTTCAAGAGGAACTACTACCAATCCTGGCCAGGCTCGTTCATGAAATTGAAAATACAGGAACACTGTCAAATAGCTTTTATAAAGCAAACATCACCTTGATACCAAAACCAGACAGAAATGCTGCCAAAAAAGGAAATTACAGACCAATATAACTGATTAACACAGATACAAAGATCCTCAACAAAATCTTGGTAAATAGGATCCAATGCCTCATCAAGAAGATCATTCACTATGTTCAAGTAGGTTTCATCCCAGGAATGCAAGGATGCTTTAACATCATAAATCCATCAGCATAATATGCAACATCAACAACAAGAAAAATTAAAATCACATGATTATATTAATAGATGCAGAGAAAGCATTTGAGAAGGTCCAATACCCATTCTTAATAAAAACTTTCAGCAATATGGGAGTGAATGGGACCTTTTCCAATACAGTTAAAGCCATCTACCGCAAGTCAATGGCAAATATCATCCTCAATGAAGAAAAACTAAAAGTCTTTACTCTAAATTCTGGTACAAGACAAGGCTGTCCTCTCTCAACACTGCTATTCAATACATTACAGAAAGTACTTGCTATAGTGATTAGGCAAGAAAAAGATATTAATGGCATCCAGATAGGAAAGAAAGAAGTCAAGCTCTCATTGTTTGCAGATGAGTAATCAGAGAATGTTGCCCAGACATACAATCACCTAGTTTTTGATAAAGGAGCAAGAAATCCTAACTGGAACAAGGAAAGCATTTTCAACCAGTGGTGTTGGCACAACTGGTTAGCAACTTGCAAAATAAGCTAACTCAGATCCCCCAGCTAACACCATATACAAAGGTCAAATCCAAATGGATTAAATCGTTGATATAAAAGGTATATATATATATCAACCATATATATATATATATATATGGTATATAGAACAACATGTAGGTAAAAAACTCCATGACATTGAGACTAAAGGCATCTTTAAGAGGAAACAGACTTTCCAAACAAGTGGAAGCAGAGATAAACAGATGGGACTATATTAAGCTGAGAAGTTTCTGAACCTCAAAAAAGATAGTGCCCCGAATACAAGAGCCACCCACTGAGTGGGAGAAACTATTCACCGAATACCTATCAGATAAGGGGCTAATATCCAAAAATGTAGACGGCACTGATGAAACTTTACAAGAAAAAAGCATCTAATCCCATCAAGAAATGGGGAGAAAAAAATGGACAGACACTTTGTTAAAGAAGAAATACAAATGGCCAAAAGGCACATGAAAAAATGCTCCTCATCACTAATCATCAGTGAGATGCAAATCAAAACAACTATGAGGTACCATCTCAAGCCACAGAGATTGGCGCACATCACAAAGAATGAGAGCATGCAGTGCTCCTGGGGACGTGGAGAGAAAGGAACTCTTTTCACTGCTAGTGAGAATGACATCTAGTTTAAACCTTATGCAATGCAATATGGAGATCTCAAAAAAAAAAAAAAACCTAGAAATTTAGCTCCCATATAATCTTCCGAGGGATATACCCAAGGAACACACAAATCCAATACAAAATTCCCTTCCTTACACCTATATTCATTGCAGTACTATTTACAAAGTCAAATCTGGAGACAATCAAGTTGCCTTTCAACAGATGAATGTTTAAAGAAACTGTGGTACATATATACAATAGAATACTATGCAGCCATCAGGAGAGATAAAGCCATGAAATTTTCTTATACATGAATGTATAAGAAATCTATGGAATCTATTATGCTGAGTGAAACAAGTCAGAGAGAGAGATAGACACAGAATAGTTCGCTCATCTATGTGTTTTAAGTAAAATAAGACATTTTTGCAATAATTCTCAGAGACAAGAGAGGAGGCTGGAAAGTCCAGCTCAAGACATGAAACTCACCACAAACAGTGATGAGTGCTGTTATAGAATTAACTACATTGAGAGCTATCTTTACAATGTGAATGAATGAAACTCACCACAAAGAGTGATGAGTGCTGTTAGAAAATTAACTACATTGAGAACTATCCTTACAATGTGAATGAATTAGGGAAGTAGAAAGCCTTTTAGATTAAAGGCAGGGTTAAGGTGGGGAGGAGGGAGATTTGGGTCATATATATATATGTACATATATGTATATATGTACATATATATGTATATATATATCAGAATGGGTTATTTAAGTCATGAGGATTTATTGTGGGTTTTTTTATTAGCGCTTTTTGTATTATTTTTTTTCTTTTTGAGCTTATTGACTTCTGTGCTATTTTCCCATCTAATTTATCATGCTCCTATTGAGATGTCAGTATTTGGAAGGTATCACATGGCCATATATAAGGCTACATGCTACATAAGCTCTAGGATTTGTAGAACTTGAATGATTCTTGACACACCTACCTCCCAAGGGGATTCCAATTTGAAGACTCGTTTGCCTGTGAGTTTGTATTTTCTGACTTGGCTTGCCAACTTTTCTTAGCTTAGTCATGAAGCTGGGCCATTTATATGAAGGAGGCTGTAGGATTTGGGATGTGACTACTGGGGCTTGAGGCATTACAGAGAAATTGGGGGTGGGGTTGATCCCTCTGAGAAGACCAAGTTTTTTCAGTACCCAGATTGGTGTATTTGAGGGTTTTCTCAGCCTGACATCTCTTTAGAGTATGGTCATGAAGCTTTGAAGAATTGACATTTGTATAATGGCGAGTGTGGGTATGGCTACCAGTGTTTAAACAGGGTGGGGATATCAGTCTACCTCCATCCAGATGGTACAACAGAGTTTTCAACCTGCAGAACAGTGTGTCTGTGAATTTAATAGGCTTGGCATCTTTTCTGAGATGAACCATGAAACTGTAAGACTGGCCTTTTATATAATGATGAGATCTAGAAAACAGTTTAGAAAACACTGAAGACTAAATAGGTTAGATCACAGTCATTAAGTCAGGTCAAGCTGTGGGTTGGGGTTGGAAGTGACTTTTCCCAGGCTGACCTTTAAAAATATCACAGGATTATGCCAATAATTATGCTATGATAACAGGATGCTTTAATTCTCATCTGTATCTCTTATATGGAGAATTAGAGAGCAGATTAGGAAGACTTATTTTTCCAAAGAGGAAAAAGGAAGCACAGAAACCATCAGAAGACCACAATTTGCTTTTTGTTGTTGTTGTTGTTGTTCCGGTTGTATTTTGAGGCCGTTTAATCACTAGTGATAGTGTTAGGGAGAGTTGTCAGAAATAAAATCCATGTTGGCCACATGTGGTTCCAGGATCAAATCCAGATTGAGCACATTCAAAGCAAATACCACACCTGTTGCACTATTTTTTTCTGGCCACTGCCAATGGTTTAGGAATAAGATTTTTGAAAATACATGATAATAAAGATTAGTGCTTTTAAAATTGCCAGAGTGATAGAAAAGTAGCAGACTTGTATGTGACAGACCTGCATTCAATATTTGGTATTCTAGATGGTACCGTGAACCTGCCAGAAATGATCCCTGAATGTAGATCAAGGTGGAATCCCTGAACACTGCCAGGTATGCCCCCAAACAAACAAACAAGAGAAGTATACAATCTCTGCTGTATCTTGTTATAATTTCTGCTTGCTTAATTTTATTTGAAATGGTGAAAAAAATCAAAAAGTGTAAGTATTAAAAATGTATTTTTGATCACTGTTTTCTTCACTTTGGGACCAGCCAGCCTCTTTCTGTGTTCAACATCTGATTGCTGATTCTTTTTCAGGCCTGCGTCTGGACAGGAACAGATAGGCTCCTATCTTAATCCCCTCCACCAAGCTCGAATGGAACCTCATTTCCAGCTTTCCCTCAGCATCCTCTGGGTTCTAGTGTCATTACTGAAACTCCATTCCTTCCGATCAGTCCTCCTTTTCTCAACCATGTGGACACTTGTGCATCCTCGCAGTCATTTCAATGTATATCATAGACATCCTGGCAGATTGTATCTAACATTTCTTTCTCTTAGAAAATATACAGCTCAAAGACTAGCTGAACAAATCAATAAACTAGTATTTATTAGTATAGCAATATTTTTATTATACTTAGACAACCTTGCTAGCTTAGAAAAATAACCTTTAAGAAGATACAACATGAGCTATATTTAATACAAATAATTCAACAGATCTCTTTTATTTAATTTGTTTTATTGGGCCACATCTAGTACTGCTCAGAGGTTACTTCTGGCTATGTGCTCAGAAAAAGCTCCTGGCTCCGCGAACCATATGGAACTTCGAGGACCAAACCCAGCTCCGTCCTGGGTCAGCCACATGCAAGGCAAACACTCTACTGCTGTGCTATTGCTCCGTCCCAATAGATCACATTCTTAAATACCCTAATACTCCAGTATTCAAACCACTAAATGGGCAGCTAAAGAAGACATATGTGGAGTATATGGAGAGAAATCCTGGCAAATTTCCAATTCACTCAAACATCTTAACCTTACAGATGAGTACCTAAAATCAATTAATGGTTTGGCAATGGAAATCAAGGAGTCACTAGACTGCAAAATTAAGAAATCTGTAGATGAACAATCCAACCAAGGAAAAGAAGAACTTTTACAGAAGATGAAAGAATCCATACAAATGGAACTGAAGGAACTAAAATACAAGCTACCAAGTCATAATACTTGAATTACATAGGTGAAGAATTGCATAGATGGATTTGAAGACAAATTACAAGCCGGCAGTGATAAAGAAGTCAATTAAGAAAGGAGAGATAAAACATCTTGAAGAAAATAAAAGGTACTTATGAACAAAGACTTGAGAAATAATCTCCGAATTACAAAAATTTCAGAAGGGGAAGAAAACAGGAAAGGAGAAGAACAAGTAGTAAGGGAGATAATAGCATAGAACTTCCCCACCCTTGGGAAAGAGGCTTCTCTACAAATCTAAGAGTTGAAAAAATGTATCAAACAAAATAGACCCTAACAGAACAACACAAAGACATTTAATAAGCCAAATGGAAAAAACAAAGAGAAATGGACTCTTTTAAGAAGTAAGGGAGAAGAAAAACTTCAAGCATAAAGGAAACAACATAAGAATCAAACTAGATCTTCCATTTGTAACAATCCAGGCAAGAAAAAGTGGAATGACATACTCAAACTACTGAGTGAAAGAAACTTTTAACCTAGAATCCACAACCCAGTGAAACTGTCATTTACATGGAGACAGGGTTAAAAGCATTTTCAGACCAAAAAGAACTCGGGAGACGGAGCTATAGCACAGCAGTAGGGTGTTTGCCAAGCACACAGCTGACCCAGGATGGATCTGGGTTTGATCCCTGGCATCCCATATGGTCCCCCAAAGCCAGGAGCTATTTCTCAGTGCATCCAGGAGTAACCCCTCAGTGTCAATGGTGTGACCTGCCCAAAAAGAAAGAACTCTCAATACTTGTGCTAACAGAAAAGACCCTAAAGATACCCATGACATTCTTCAAAGAAGTGAATCCAAAACTTATGAAGTTCATCTGGAACAATAAGCACCCTTGAATGGCTAAAGCAATCCTCAGGAAAACAAATATGGGAGGCATCACTTCCCCCAACTTTAAACTGTACTACAAAGCAATAGTTATCAAAACAGCATGGCATTGGAATAAAGACAGACCCTCACATCAGTGGAATAGGCTTGAGTTCTCAGAAAACATTCCCCAGACATATAAGCACCTAATTTTTGACAAAGGATCAAGAAATCCTAAGTGGAGCAGGGAAAACCTCTTTAACAAGTGGTGCTGGCAGAACTGACTAGCCACTTGCAAAAAAGTGAACATAGACCTCCAGTTAACACCATGTACAAAAGTAAAATCCAAATGGATTAAAGATCTTGATATCACACCTGATACCATAAGGTATTCAGAACAACACGTAGGTAAAAACACTCATGACACTGAGACTAAAGGCATCTTCAAGGAGGAAACTGCACTTTCCCAACAAGTGAAGCAGAAATAAATAAATGGGAATACATTAAGCTGAGACGCTTCTGCACCATAAAAAAAATAGTGCCCAGGATACAAGAGCCACCCACTGAGTGGGAAAAGCTATTCATCCAATACCCATCAGATAAAGGGCTAATATCCAAAATATACAGGGCCCTGACAGAACTTTACAAGAAAAAAAAACATCTAATCCCATCAACAATGGGGAGAAGAAATGAACAGACACTTTGATAAAGAAGAAATACAAATGGCCAAATGGCATATGAGAAAATGCTCTTCATCACTAATCATCAGGGAGATGCAAATCAAAACAACAATGAAATACCATCTCACTCCACAGAGATTGCCATACATCATATAGAAAGAGAACAATCAGTGCTGGTGGGGATATGGAGAGAAAGGAACTCTTTTCTACTGCTGGTGGGAATGCTGTCTAGTATAAACTCTATGGAAAGGGATATGGAGATTCCTCCAAAAACTGGAAATTGAGCTCCCATTCGACCCAGCTATTCCACTCCTAGGGATATACCCTAGGAACACAAGAATACAACATAAAAATCCCTTCCTCACACCTGTATTTATTGCAACACTATTTGCAATAGCCAGGCTCTGGAAACAACCAAGATGCCCTTCAACAGATGAATGGCTAAAGAAACTGTGGTACATAAACATAATGTAGTATTATGCCACTGTCAGGAGAGATGCAGTCATGCAATTTTCCTATACATGGATGTACATGTAATCTATGATGCTGAGTGAAAAATGTCAAAGGGAGAGAGATGCAGAATAGTCTCATTCATCTATGGGTTGTAAGAAAAATAAAAGTCATTTTTGCAATAATCATGAGACAATGAGAGGAGGGCTGGAACTTCCAGTTCACTCTATGAAGCTCACCACAAAGAGTGGTGAGTGCAGTCATAGAAGTAACTACACTGAGAACTACCATAACCATGTGAATGAATGAGGGAACTGGAAAGCCTGTCTAGAGTACAGGAGGGGGTGGGGTGGCTTGGATGAACTTTTGGGACATTGATGGTGGGAATGTTGCACTGTTGAAGGGTGTGTTCCTTACATGACTGAAACCTAATCACAATCATATTTGTAATCAAGATGCTTACATAAAGATATTATAAAAATATATATAAAAAGATAGGACCAGAGAGATAGCACTGCTGTAGTGTGTTTGCCTTGCACATAGCTGATCCAGGACAGATGGTGGTTCAAATCCCAGCATCCCACATGGTCCTCCTTGCCTGGCAGGAACGATTTCTGAGTGCAGAGCCAGGAGTCTGCCTGAGTGTCAGGTGTGACCCAAGACAACAACAACAACAACAACAACAACAACAACAACAACAACGAAAGATGAGACACTTTGGTTGTTCTCATATTTTGGCTACTGTAAAGAGTGCTGCAATGAACTTAAGAGTGGAAATGTCTTTTCTGAATAGGTTCTTGGGACAGTGAAGTAAATGGCAAGAAGTACAACTGCTGGATTATATGGGAGATGAATTCCTAATTTGGGGAGGTGTCCATATTATTTTCCTAAAAGGCCTGACCAATCAAGATTCAGACCAGCAGTGGAAGACTCTTTTTCCCCACATTCCTTTCAATGTTGGAGCTTAGATTTTGTCTGTAAAGATTATCTAACAAATATCACTAAAAGTTTATTAAAATGAACTTTAACCCAGAATAGCAAAAAAAAATGTCAATGAATTAAACTCATCCATCAAAAATGGATACAGATGTTTAGGTTGAGCAGGTGTCCAATCAACTGCCCTTTATAGATATCTATAGTAATGTTCTAATGCTTTTATCAGCATAAACGGATGCAGAATGCATTGGAAGCCATGGATTCCCACTACAGTGTTTGCCATAAGAAGTTTTATTGTCTTAATTTTACTATGTTTATGTGGTACTTAAAGATATAGATTGGACACTCCAGCTCCACATTGCAATTCTATACTATATTAGACTCAGAAGACAGTGCTTACCAAATAATGTCCTAAAAATTCTAATCTATTCATTTTCTACTTGATTATGCCTGCGAATATAATCTAATGTTTATGTCAACAGATAACAATGGAATATGCAACAACATGCCAAAAACTCCTGTTACAGAGCTCAATCATTGAGTATATTATAGTGATTTGTTTTCAATTTCAATTAATTCACCATTATACGGTAATACTTATGATTTTAAATTGCTTTTAAGAAAATATCCTGAATGCTCAAGACATGCTAGACAATATTTCATGGTGTAGACTCCTCTTAAGGGCTCATTACCATATCAATTATTATTCTAGACTTGGAAATTATGATTGTTTTTAAGAATGCTCTATACATAATCTAAACCACAAAGCCTTTCTTCAGTACAGTTTACCCTCACCACTGGTGATTGATCTAGAAAATGGAAAACCTTTACGTCTGACTTGCTGGCTTTATATTTTGTAATCGTACTGTCCCATTTCACCTGAGTCAACTTTTTAACTGTAACCCATGAATTGATCCTCTGTGTCTATCTATGTGTGCCCATGAGTGTATGTGTTGGATACCTCAAAGTCTGTCTAATGTTGTCTGTAATATACATAATGTCTGTCTATGTTGTATATTGTTCTTCCCTGTTATACATAACCATCTTTCCCCACTTTGTTTAACACCTTACAAATTATTGTCTAGCCCTTTACTCGTTCACCTCCCACCTGTTATTTCCCCCCATTTAACCCTTTTTACCCTCAGTGCTTTCTCCTCAGAAAGCATAACATTTTCCCCCAAAACAGCCAACTGCCAACCAGATTCTAAGCTCCAGAAGAAGCTACCACTGCTGATGATTTGCTCTTGGCAGCCCCTTTTCCCCACCTCCTTTGCTTGCTGCCAACTGTTGCTTGCTACCACATTAGGTTTCTGAGAAGCCCTCAGCTCAATGACATTTCCTGATGTGCCTGCTTGAAGCCATTTTTTTAGACTCCACAAGACCAATCCTAGGCTGAAGCTGTGCTTTGGATTTTACACTCCCACCCCCAGACTATTTCAAAAGACTTAAAAACATGTATGTCTTCTTTAAATATTTCTTTACATGTATTTCCTTAATAGGTATACTTGTACTGTCTATCTTCTTGTGTAGAGGCAATTTCACCAATTTATTTGGATCTATTTAGTAGGAAATTTCTAGTAGATAAGTTTCTCTAGTGTTCCGAGTTCATATTAGAACAAGGTTATTGGGATTGTTTAGCTTGTTATTTTTACCCCCATATGCACCTACCATGTTGCATTGTTCCTTTTTGCATTGGCACATTAAAATGGGGAAATCCTACATGTACAAAAAGAGTTTATATCTAATAGAGATAGGAACACATAAACTTTATATTGCAGTGGGCCTTACATCTCGAACACTGGTCATAGTGCCTTGGCTCAGGCTTTAGAAGATTGGACTTTGACTATTCACCCCAAATCTTGGATGCCATATCTGGAAACAGCACGATTTTCTACACCAGCATCAGGAATTGGACTTCTACCAGGGAAGGCCCTGCTGCCATCCTGGCATCAACTTACTCCAGAGTGGATTCATATGATACCCTGATAACTTGGTAATAACAGCAGCCTGCTTTCAGGACAGGGCACTCTGCATTGCCACCTAATAGTGAGATGAATCCTGAAGACATGCTGTGTCACCTGACTTCAACATAGAATCTGTACAAAAACCAGGTTCTCTAACCACAGAAACCTGACAACAACAACTATGATTGTGAAGAGCTTTTTGGGATCATAGAAAAAGACTTTGGGGTTATACAACTTAGTATGCCCAACTCCTAATCTTATGCCAGAATACTTTATGAGTAAGTTCTCCCTGTTTTTAGGACAAAGGTGTATCCTATCTATTTACTCATATTTTGCTATATCTATGCAAACAACAACAGCAACAACTGCCACGGACACATACTCCTTTTTAATTGTATATTTGTCTCTTATCTTAAAAATATCTTACTAAACCTTCTGCTATTGTATTAATGACTTTATTGGAGATACAATAAATATACTTCTTTTTAGTTTTTCTTTCTACTTTTTTATTTGTTTCAATAACTTTGCTTTTCCTTTTCTTGAAACGTCTTGAAATGTATTATGATCAGTTATGTCACTATGTGATGTATTTTTTTAAATAAAATAATTTAAAATACAATAATTTTCAAGGAGATGGAGAAATACTATAGTTTAGTGAGTAGGTTTCTTGTTTTCAAAAGGCCATTTCAGGTTCTATTCCCAGCACTCTATTTAATCCTTCAAGTATGACAAAAATTATCTCAATGCAGAACCAGGAGTAAACCCTGATCAGCATCAGGCATGGTCCCAAAACCAAACAAATATATTCTCAATTAGATAATTTTATAAGTTATTAAGTAAAAGATCTAATAGGGTCATAGATATGTCTGATTCTTCATATTATACGGTGTTCTTCATTGCATTGCTATGTGACCTCTGTTGATGAGAATTTAGGATCCTGGCATTCTGTAATAACTAGGCCACAGAGATGATTAAATATCACACTGAGATGTCTTAGGATCCTGAAAAAGTTTGGTAATGACCTATCCCACTCTTTGTGGTAAGAAAACTTGCCTTTTTGTAGTATCAGTCACAGCTTGGAAGGATCTGTTTAAAATTTGAGGCCCTGTTCCATGGGAAATTTATCCCTTATATTGTTCACCTCCCTTTGTTAACTTAGAACTGTCTTACTTTTGTCAGAATAAAGGGATGCACTATATGAACATTTTAAACCAACCATTTCTTAACTACTTAGCAACTACCTTTTATCATATTTTCTTCTGTAACTCTAAATTCTCTTAACATATTGTCTGCTAATCTTTATTTTTAGTTTCGACGCCTTAATTTTTCCTACTTAGTAATTAATTCCTACTAATCCTTATTTTATTATCTTAACATTTAAAGATTTTTATGTTGCTAAGTATTTTACTTTCTTTAATCACATATAGTTTTTAATTTTTAGGATCCATTATTTTATTTTAAATATAGCTTGTTTAATCTTATTTTAAAATCCAACATTTTATTCTACTGTAATATTAATTATGTATACTCATTCTTTTCTGTTTTCTCTTTTTGCCAACTTTTATAATTAATTTCTCTATAAATCTATACCGCCTTAACTTTATCTCTTCAACCTTTTCTATTTTTGAATGTATATCATAAAGTGACAGGTAAGATGACAGGTTATGGTGATTCTAATAATAAAATTTATCAAGGTGATAAAAAGAATGGCAACAAATCATAGAAGGGAGACTAAAGCTTTATTTTTTTGATATAGCTCTTTGGGCCTTTAACTTCTTTTTAATATTAATCCTTAATTTTCCTGGAAGGTTTTATTACTTAGCCCTGACAAAATATCAGAAGGAATAGAAAAAAAATCCTTAACTTATAATTCCAAGAGTGTTATCTATTCTCCACAATAACGATAACTCATTTATAGGTATTTTCATGCCTTAAGACCTCTCTGTATGTGAACTTTTGCAATTTGTAGGTTTGGGCAGGAAAGAGGAAATAATAAGAGTTCTTTTCTAATAGAAACACATTGCAGAATAATGTAAACTTGAATTTCTTAAATAACTGGCTAGTATTAAGCCTTTATACTAGGTACATGGAAATTCATAATGGCTAATCCACAGTGGATTTTTAGTCTCTGCTACAGAAATGACCTTTAGACATAGTAATATTACTTCCCAAACTTTCATGAGAACTGAGTAGATATCAATTAAATCCTTGAGAAATGTGCCTGTTTCGGAGTAACTTCCATATGTGAAGTAGGTTAGGATTTTGTCCTTGTATACATCAATTCATCAGACTTATCGTTATCCTGAAATAAATACTTGGCATTCACTGAAAATAAGTTGCAATTTCATAATGAAAATTAAGAGAATGCTAGTCCAGGAGTCAATGCCATATTATATGGGTTAATGTGTTTGCCTTTCATGAGATCGCATTTAGTTCTAATTCTGACACAAAATGGTTCCCCAACTCCTGCCAGTGGTCATTCCATGACACAGAGAGAGGAATAGCCCTTGATTGACACAGGGTGTGAGAAGGAAGGAAGGAAGGAAGGAAGGAAGGAAGGAAGGAAGGAAGGAAGGAAGGAAGG
>PVKC010001238.1:13417-52898 GCA_004027635.1 Crocidura indochinensis | reverse complement strand
TTTTTTTTTTTCTTGGTTTTTGGGTCACACCCGGCAGTGCTCAGGGATTACTCCTGGCTCCATGCTCAGAAATTGCTCCTGGCAGGCACAGGGGACCATATGGGGCACCGGGATTCGAACCGATGACCTATTGCATGAAAGGCAAGCGCCTTACCTCCTAGGCCCCAGGATGTCATTTTTCAATGTAAGACAGAAAGGCATACCTTTCTATAACCCCTCCCCCAACTTCCTGCCTATCTTATTTGGATGGTCAGACCCACACACATCTGGGAGGGTAACAACACATCTGTGGTTGGTAACAAAGGGATTGCCTGAGGGGTGAGAGAGAAGGGGGAGGAAGGACAGAGGCAGCATAGAGAGGAGAAAAGACACAGGTTGGGTGCAGAAGAACTGTATAGCTTAGAAGCCATGTGAGATATGCACATGACAGGGCCTAGATAAAGCTGGATGTCTCCTAAAACTCCATCTGACTGCTGTGGATCATTTCTTCGTGATCAACCTGATACCTACAGACCTGCCAGGTCATAGGGACTGCAGGCACCAGGCAGAACCGAGAAAAGCCATCCATATATACATGCTCCTCTAGGACTATATAATTAATATTTAATACAACACCTTTCTTATTAACACAAAACCTTCCAATAAAGAATCAGGAATAAATTTATAAAATCCTAAAATTGGAAGAAAATACCCTTTAAGATCATCTGATCCAGCTTCAAATCCAGCTAATAGCAAAAACTTCAAACTAGTCATTTCTGTCAGTTTCTCCCTTAAAATACTCTTGAATTTTTTTTGAAACATAGATCATAGCTAAAACTGTTCCCATCACCATAGTGCCTCTAAATGGGTGTCTACAGAATAAAGTTCTCCCAGGTGATCTATCACTTTAAGTTTTGAGACTGTATCTTACTAGAATGATCTCAGAAAAACAAAACAAAAACAAAAACAAAAACAAGCAAACAAAAAAAACCACCTCTTTGAGAGAGAAAATAACTCTACTTTCTGCATAAGTACATTCTGTTGATTTGTTGAGTGGAGAGTTACACACTAATATAAACTAATGTAGAAGTTGCTTCTTAATTTATATTCTTTAAAGAAAATTATCAATCTGCAGTTCACGTATAAATCAGAGAGGACATTCTGAAAATACATGCGAGGGTTCAATAGTTAATGGTCAATGACAACTCATCTTTTTTTAAAATCTTTTTTTTTTTTTTTTGGTTTTTGGGCCACACCCGGCGACGCTCAGGGGTTACTCCCAGCTATTTGCTCAGAAGTCGCTCCTGGCAGGCACTGGGGACCATATGGGGAACCAGGGAATCGAACCGCGGTTCATCCTAGGTTAGCGCAGGCACCTTATTTCCAGCGCCACCGCCCAGCCCCATCTTTTTTAAGTCTTTAATTACTTTATTTAAACACAGTGGTTACGAGGTTGTTTTATTTTTCTTTTTTCTCCCTGCCCCTGTTATATGGTTTTTAATAATAAATTTGGTTTATTTTCTTGTTTGCTTGCTTGTTCTTACAATTACAAAGTTGTTCAGAATTGAGTGTTAGTTATACAATTATACAATGTCCAACATTCATTCCTTCACTAGTGCACATTCCTGTCACAAATGTCCCCAGTTTCCCTCCTGGCATCCCCTTCTGCTGGAACAGACATTCTCTCTCTCTCTCTCTTATTCTCTCTCTCTCTTATTCTCTCTCTCTTTCTATCTCCTCTCTCACTCTTTCTTAATCTCTCGATCTCTCTCTTTTTCTTTCTATTTCTGTTTTCCTTTCTTTTTTAGACACTGTGATTTGCACTATTATTAAAGAAGAGGTATCATGCCTATTCTATTATCTCCTTTAAGCATCTAGTCTTGTCCAGAGTAATCATTCTCAACTCTCACTGTCATAGTAGTTCCTTCTCTGTCCAAACTACACTCTTCCATTATTTACAGCAAGCTTCCCATCATGAACATGGCTCAGTCCTCTCTTCTGCCCTTTTCTACAACTTCTTCATACATGGGTCTATGTGGATGGGTGGACATAAAAGTGCCCATTACTCATTTATATTGATGTGACTGATTCCTTTTCTGAATTCTTTTTCAGAATTCAGAGTACTACTCCCTACTAGTAAGAAAGTAGAAAAATAAAAATAAAATAAAAAAGGAAGTAGAAAAAGAAAGGGGTTATTAAAAACTTTACATGCATTCATACTTAGAGATGATAATTATTTTATTTTATTTTTAATAAAATATTTAAGCACCATGATTCTAAGCATGATTGTAGTTGGTTTTCAGTCATAAAGAGTACACCCCCCTTCACCAGCACAACATTCTCACCACCAATGTCCCCTCTTCCTCCTTCCCAACCCCTCCCTGTATTTGAGACAGACATTCTACTTCTCTCACTCATTTTGTATGTTATGATAGTTATTAGTGTAGTTATTTCCGCAACTGCACTTACCATTCTTTGTGGTGAATTTTATATTTTAAGTCAGTCTTCTGGCCCTCATCTCTATTTTCTCTGGGCATTATTACAATAATGTCCTTAATTTTTCCCATAGATGAGAGAGACTATTCTGTGTCTATCTCTCTCCTTCTGACTAATTCATTCAGCATAAAAGATTCCATGTGTATTCATATATAGGAGAATTTCATGACTTCATCTCTCCTGATGGCTGCATAATATTTCATTGTGTATATGTATAGGTTCACCCCTGGGTACAGGTAACTACCTGAGCCCCGCCCATTCATGAAAGAAGATGTAGGGCTAGCTAAGATTAGCATGCTTAAATGGTAGCAGTCACATCTGATGGCTAGGGTTAACTAAAGATGCTATCTCTCACGAAGCCTGCCTGTGAGTGAGATTTCTGCCTTCCTCTCTCATGAACCTCCAGACCCGCAGGTTAGTGGGGGTTAAAACCACGTGGCCTGGGATGGCGGACAAAGGCCTTCATCTCCATCCAGACTCATCTTTAGTTATTTAAGTCAACATATTTGTACCACAGTTTTTTTAGCCATTCATCTGTTGAAGGGTATCTTGTTTTTTTTCCCCCAAAGTCTGGCTATTGTGAATAGTGCCGCAATAAATATAGGTGTGAGGAAGGAATTTTTGTATTGTATTTTTGTGTTCCTAGTAGTGGTCGGCAGCCTTCTTTTTCAACTGAGCCAAATCTCGCCAAAACCACGATTGAAATTTATTTTGAGAGCCACACAGTGCACGCACAGAGGCTAGGAGCAGAGTCCTGACTCCTGGAGTGGCTGCCTGGCACACAGCAGAGCTAAATTAAAAGTGTAAAGAGCCACATATGGCTCACGAGCCACAGGTTGCTGACCACTGTTAAGAAATATCCTTAAGGAGTGGTATAGCTGGATCATCTGAGAGCTCAAATTCCAGTTTTTTGTGGAATTTCCATTTTGTTTTACATAAAAGCTGGACTAGACAGCATTCCCACGAGCAGTCAATAAGAATTCTTTTCTCTCCAAATCCCCGCCAGCACTGATTGTTCCTATTCTTTGTGATGTGTGCCAGTCCCTGTGGCATGAGATGGTACCTCATCATTGATTTGATTTGCATCTCCCCGATGATTAGTGATGTGGAGCATTTTTTCATGTGTCTGTTGACATTTGTATTTCCTTGACTAAGTGTCTTTTCATTTCTTCTCTCCACTTTTATGAGGTTAGATGTTATTTTCTTGTTAAATTCAATGTGTACCCTGTATATTTTCGATATTAGCCCCTTATCTGATGGGAATTGGGTGAATAATTTCTTTCATTCTGTGGGTGTCTTTTGTATCCCAGGCAATATTTTATTTGAGGTGCAGAAGTTTTTCAGCTTAATTAGTCCCCTCTGTTTATCTCTACTTCGACTTGTTTGGAGAGTGTTGTTTCCTCCTTGAAGATGACTTTAGTCTCGATGTCATGGTATATTTTACCTACGTGTTGTTATATATATATATATATATATATATATATATATATATATATATATATATATATTATGATTTCAGGCCTGATTTCAAGGTCTTTAATCCATTTGAACTTGATCTTTGGCATGATGTTGGATAGGGGTCTGAGTTCTCTTTTTTGCAAGTGGCTAACCAGTTGTGCCAACTCTACTTGTTGAAGAGGCTTTTCTTTCTCCATTTCGGATTTCTTGCCCCTTTATCAAAGGTTAGTTGATAGTATGCCTGAGAAACATTCTCAAACACGCAAATCTATTTCATTGATCTTAGATCCTGCCTTTATTCCAATATCATGCTGTTTTTAATAACTATTATTTTGTAATACCATTTAAAATTGGGGAAAGTAATGCCTCCCACATTCCTTTTCCCAAATATTGCTTTAGTTATTCGTGGGTGTTTATTGTTCCAAATGAATTTCAAGAGTGTTTGATCCACTTCATTGAAGAATGCCATGGGTATCTTTGCAGGGAGTGCATTAAATATGAACAATGCTTTGGGGAGTATTGCCATTTTAATGATATTAATCCTGCAATCCATGAGCAGGGCATGTGTCTTCATATTCTTGTATCCTCTCTTCTTTCTTGAAGCAGGCTTTGCAAGAATGGCTGAACATCCATAAATCAATCAACATAATACACAATATCAACAAATTTAAAAATAAAATAATATAATCATATCAGTAGATGCAAAGAAAGCATTCAATGATATCCAATGCCCATCCTTATTAAAAACACTCATCAAGATGGGAATGGAAAGAACTTTTCTCAATATAATTAAGACAATCTACCACAAGCCAATGGCAAATATTATTCTCAATGGAGATAAACTAAAAGCCTTTCCTCTAAAATCTGGTACAAGACAAAGCTATCCTCTCTCATCACCCCTATTCAGCATGGCACTGAAAGTACTATTCCTAGCAATTAGACAAGAAAAAGTTATCAGTGGCATTCAGATAGGAAAGGTAGAAGTCAAACGATCACTATTTGCAGATGATATAATATATTTAGAAAACCCTAAAGACTCTGCCAAAAAGCTTCGAGAAACAATAGATTCATATAGCAAAGTGGCAGGCTACAAAATTGACATGCAATAATCAATGGCCTAGTTATACACCAGTAATGATAGAGAAGACATGGACATTAGAAAACAATCCCATTCACATTTGTGCCACACAAACTAAAATATTTTGGAGTCAACTTAACTAAAGAGGTGAAGGACATATACAAAGGAAACTATAATTAGTTTATTTTAAAATACGTTCTCATGCTCTAGAAAGTATCTTTCAAAGAGTGACAAATGAAACAAATGGAATGAACAGGCTCACATTCAAAATATCTCACATCATTTTATAGTGATTCAGCAAGGCATTTTTGAGTAGCAATTGTTTGTTAAAGGCATTTTTACAACTAAATCTAAATATGTCATATTCATAGACTGAAATGAATCTTACATGGCATCTGCCAATAGATAACAGCAGTAAGAGAGAAAGGCAATAACCAGATAAAAATGGGAAGATTTAGTTCAAGAAACAAAACTGAATTGTTTTGCATTAGAGAACTGGAGAAATCCATATTGGGACTTTTGAATTTACTCTGATATATTAAAAGGCATTCAAAAGCATTTTTCTCATGTTTGAATTGCTTATAAGGCAGGGATTTCTTTTACTATTTTTTGATATTCTCTCAGCAAGTAGCATGCCATCTGGAATCTAGAAGATGGTCAATAATTTTTGGTTGAATTTTATTGTAATGCAGTAGTATCTACTCAAAACAGAACAAGAAAACAGTATGTTATGAAGCTAATGGAGGGCTCTTAGAAAGAGCTGTGAATTGAAAGACAAACAAAAGTAATTCTTACTCCCAGAAAAAAAAAAGAAAGATAAAATGGGATGCATGTTGGAAACAGGATTCGAGGGAGGACAGGTTGGTGGGACAGGCCCACCTAATTCATTGTCACTAGGTACCTTTTTTTGTTTGTTTGTTTTATTTTCTTTTATTTTTGGGCCACACCAGGTGACGCTCAGGGGTTACCCCTGGCTATGCGCTCAGAAGTTGCTCCTGGCTTGGGGGACCATATGGGACACCGGGGGATCGAATCGCGGTCCATTCAAGGCTAGCGCAGGCATGGCAGGCACCTTACCTTTAGTGCCACTGCCTGGTCCCATCACAAGGTACCTTAAATAAAACTTTGAAAGACTTGTAATTCACATTGGTCACAATAAAAATTATTTAAAATAAAAAATAAGGATCCACTAATACTAATTTCTTAAGATAACCATATAAGGGCCTGTGAACAAACATCCGACTAAAACTAGCCCTTTGCCAGACAATTTCACCAACCTTTAAGATTCTTTAATTCTTAAAATAATTCTGAGCAATTTGTATTCTGGGAAAAAATTAAGGAGCCTTCAGGGAATTTAGTAATTAGCAATCTGACCAACCAAAAAAAAAAGTTCCCATGTAACTACACCAAATTTATTTAAACATGTGGTAACCCTCATAAAAAATTCTCAACATGAGTTGGAGAGATATTTGAATAGGGTACTGACCTGGGTTTTATCCTTATCAATCCATATAATCACCCATGTCCTAGAAAAAGTGATTGTGGAATGCAGAGTCAGGAGGATATCTTAAGCACAGCTTAAGATATTGCCCCCCTTCACACTGTATAGAAATAGGAGGTACAGTAAATGCACCCCATATACAACTCAACCCAGACCCTTGCCTGGTCTGTATTGTGAATTTGGGGACAGGTAAAAGGTATTGCCCCCAAACAAAATGAAAATAAATAAATATAATTCTCATTATATGCCAATATTTGGATCTGGTATCATACAGACCAACACATTCAATTGCTATTATATCTTCTCTATTATATATACCACAGTGCATAGCATAGAAAATTTCCTTATTTCAGTATGTATAACAACTGAATGAATGCATAAATGAATGAACTCATAAATGAAAGAATGAGCAAAGCAATCTTAGTAGAATACAACAAATCTCTTGTGACATATCTAATTTTCTTAAGTTTCAAAATATTGGTTCCAAATGGAAGAAATGTCGGAGATGTGACTCAAATGATAAACCACTTGTCTAGCATATGTCTTGTATATGTGATTTTATCCATAGTACTGATGTCTCTCCCTCCCAGTACAGCTGGTACCTCTGAACACTGCCTGAAATGGCCCGGCCCTTAAAAACTCAAAAGTGGGGTTAGGGTAGATAAAGTTTGAACTCAAAAGTGGGGTTAGGGTAGATAAAGGATTTAGGGTTTTCAAAGAGGAAAAATAAAATTTCATAATTAAATAAAACTCCTTTCTTTCTCTTCATGAATCCAAATTGATGCATAATACAGATTTATATTTCCAAATGCAGAAGCTTTCAGAAATAAGAATCTGCCTTGGGGAAAAGATTCTCCTTCAGAACAACAAAATTCTAGTGCTTTTAAAATAAGTGCTTATGTACTAAAAATGCTTTACTCAAAAAATATATCTTGATAAATCTAATCTGCATACTTTCAAAAAATTTAAAAAGGAGTATAGTATGTGTTGGAAAGCCTGACCTTGATTGACCTACACACACAGAGATACACACATACACACACAAATCTATGTGTACATCCACACCAGGCACAATATTTAAGATGCCAGAGTACACAACTCAAATACAAGACAGGAAACATCTTTCTTTAACTGTATAATCACATGTATATGGCTTCTATGGAGGAAATTGTATATACTGTTACAGGCAATAATATGAACCTCAAAGATATCTCACACTCACTCTGGGGTTTCTTGAAATAACAGGATGGTTTGTAATTTGTGGTTCCAATAGCTGCCAGAGTAAATCAGACAATTATTTGAAAGTGTCAGGACTACATATCTTCCTGATAGGACTGGTTACCATTAGTCAGTATGATGAATGCCTATGCATGAATCTAGTGAATACCACACTATGAGTAATGCTTCCAAAGCACAGATCCAGGAGTAAGTCCTGATTACTACCGGGTGTTGCCCCAAAACAAAAAAAGAATTAAAAGAAATGGAGTGACAACCGTAAAAAAGATATATTGTATGTGTCCCATAAAAACTGGATTCAAATGGTATCTCTTGACATGTTCCTTGATTTTTTATCTAAGTGAAATCTTGAGAGTAGTGACTTACCTGTTGTTGAAGCACCATCATCTTTGTAAGCAGAGGCTAAGATTAACTTAAATAAAACATTGAATAAAAATATTAATTAATTAGTATTTTAGTGAAATAAATGAGCAAGATGAAAAGGTGATTGGTTTCTTATTTGCATAAGAAGCATAAGTTGATACCTATCCTATTGTCATCTTCCCACAAATTTTTATGACTATTAGTACAAAGAAAGTAACTGCCATGAGAAAGAAACCAGTGGGCCTCAACAAACCACTTTATAATAGTAAAACTCCTTCCTCTACAGTAATTAGTAGAACCAATTGGATAATCAGAGTTAATATATAATCTTTTTTTTGTTTTGTTTTTGGGTCACACCCAGCAGTGCTCAGGGGTTACTCCTGGCTCCATGCTCAGAAATTGCTCCTGGCAGGCACAGGGGACCATATGGGGCACCAGGATTCGAACCGATGACCTTTCGCATGAAAGGCAAACGCCTTACCTCCATGCTATCTCCCGGGCCCCAATATATAATCTTTTGCTAGAACCCAAGTACTAACAACAACTGAGGTAGATGGGGCCCAACACAAGAAACTCAAAGGTACTTCACAAAGCCCTGTTTCTCTACTAGAAAGGTAACACAGGAGTTAAGGCAATTGTCTTGTATGATGTGGTGAACCTCAGTTTAATCTCAGGTATGACATATGGTCCCATAAACATTGAGCAATGGGTCAGGTACCCTGAGTAGCTCCAGGTGTGCAAAATAAATAAGTAAACTAATACAAAATAAATAAGTAAATTAATAAATTTCATGTTTTATACCTTCATTCATTTACCCAAATATTTACATACTTATATGTGCAAAGAACTGTATGAGATATTACAAACATATAAAGCATTTATAAAAATGATGCATAAGTTAAATATAGATAATGACTAATAAATAAATAGATAAATAAAGGATAAACTCAACAAGTTTAAAAGCCAGTAGAGAAACACATTGGAAAGGAGTGCTTGTTCTAGGTCCAATTTGGAAAAAATAATGACTATTAGGATAAACCCAAGATATGTTGAGAGATGTATGGAGTTTCACACAATGAAAATAATTTGTGAACTCCAAGGAGCATGATGACTACTACAAAGTGCCAATTGACAAATAATTGATGAGTTCTAGATTATTGTACCTTGCATAGACCCATTGACTGATTATAAAGGTAGAGCAGTGCTCAATTAGAATGTACTCAAATTAGGATAATTCATTACATTATCTTAGAAATACTTCATATGGCTATATGAATGCAGACCTGTTATAGCCTCAGCCCATATAGCTCATTTATATTTAGTTCTGAGTCAGAACTAAGAATCACTTGTGTGACTCTTCCCAATTTATTTTTGTTTACTCCACCAAATTCTTCTTTCTCCCATTACTGTATGCCACTTAAGTGCTTTGGATGGCTAACTGAAATGTGCAAGTGATAAGGCAGAGAACTCCACAAAGTTCAAAGATGACACTAAATGAGGGTATCCTGAGGGTTTGGGAAAACAAATTCACTGCAAGGGCTCACATGTTTGAGCAGATAATGTAAGTAACCCAGAAGAATATATGGAAGTTGCCTAGTAGAATTATTAGACATTTGGAAGAACAGAATAGGCTTCACTGCATCCTGGAAAGATTAATCACCAACTAAATGAATACATAAAAAAAGCGGGTGATAGAAGAAGAGGAGGATAAAGCAGTGAGGAAACCGTATATGTATGACACCAGTATAGCAACTACTAAAGTATTCTGCTGTAATCATGAGGAAAAATACCAATTTATGGGATCCCATCGTTTCCAGGAAATAAAAGTATGTCCATGGTTTTAGACTGAGGATTAGAGGTGGAGGAGAATTCAAAACACTACTTCTATTTCAGATACCACAAGATCCCTATAATTAAGGATATCTTGAGGGTTGGGGGGAGTTAAATTTCTGAGCGAAACAGCAATTGTTTAAGGCTGTTGTGTAAACAGAGAGAACAAGAGGTTTTTATTTATCTATTTATTTTTTCAGTACAAAAGTGCAACCTAAGACTAATTTGGGCCACTTTTTAGTAATGCAAATAAGGTTTGCTTAGTGGATTAACACACAATAGGGAAGCATTAGGACCTCCTGTTTAAAAGTAAAGACAGAATCTGATAGTTCTGGGGCTGAATCAACAAGCAATATGCTATGTGAACCTAAAGAGTCAGATTTGTCTTTATAAAACAGTGGAAATGAGTGTAGTTTCTTACACTAATTTTGTAAAAATTAGACAATGAGTGTTCAGTGCTGAGTTCATCATCAAACCCATAGTGAGTTTTCAAAAAATGTAGATCTTTGTCTGTTTTATGTGTTTTCCTCAAACTGTTTTAGTTTATTAGTTTCTCACAGCAGAGCATAGATTTGTGTCATTAATATTAGGTAGTGCTAATTCTAGAGCCTAATGGATTAGAAGAGAAGAAAGCCAAGGCATATTACAAATGTCCTTTGAGCATGCAAAACCTCCTATTGAGAAATGTTTGGGACATGTTAAAGGGCACCATATGGCAGTTGAATGATGTTCCTTGTCTGAATAATGCACTCTCCACTTGCCAAATTGCCCGTGTCACCATCTCTGACCTTGTGAAGATCCAGCCCTTGCTCCTCATTTGTTAGATGTCATCAGTCCCAGCATGATTTCTTGTACACAAGAATGTTTGAGAAAAATCCTCCATGCTCCGCCTTGATGACCTGATTCAAGCTCAGTGCATTCTTATTACTGTGCAAATGGATTTAAATCTTAATGCCTGGTCCTTGTTTCTTTCCAACTACTGAAAACCTGCTGGACTTCTTTACATGAACCTACCACCATCTCATATTCAAGTTCAAAAGACAACTACCTGACTGCTACTCCCATTTGTGATATTTCACCAAGTTAGAATCAATAGAATTTCAGAGCTCTCTGCTGTTCAAGTGAAAACAAGTTATCTCATTTCTTTCATCCTACTGGCTTCAGCCTGGTCCAAATCAAGCACCTTAACCTAATATTCTATCTTTTAAGCCTTCCACAACTTTTCTTTCCAATATTTCTTCTCTTCTATTTCCATTTGTTCAGTTCTTAGTCTTTAAATTCTAACAATTTTTTATTCTGCAAATAATTTTGGAGCATGTTAAACTATAAGTTATATATATTGGGTGCTCGGAAGTAAACAAGGCTTGAACATTTTGGAGCAAGTACCATATACCAGTGCTAAACTATAAGTTCTCTATATATTGGGTATCCAGAAGCGAAGAAGATTTTCTGTGAGGTTCATCCTCTTGAAAACAATAAGGCAAAAGAAAAGGATCATCCTTTTTAATTCCCCTTCAGTTTTCTCATTGTTGTCCTCAATGTTGTAATGACCAGGGATTGCACTTACCCCTTGCTATGATCTCTCCATATTTAGTTGCGGTGTTCACAGGAGTTGAAATGTTGACACAGTCGGTCATGGTGCTCACCGAAGTTTGTGTTCTTATTGTTATCTTTCTTGTACCTGCATCCACTAGGTTGGCATTCTATTTGGGCTCACAGCTATGGTTGTCAAAATCACAGGGATTACACTGTAATGTTGCAATGCAATACACAAGAATGTACATGTTTTTTCCTAGATCACTTCTTACTTCCCTCCCCCAACATCTTGTTTTGCTCACCTTGAGAGGCAGGAGGATGATTTTGGGGAAGGATTGAGAGAGCATTCAGCAAGAGAGGTGGCTTGTAGAGATAGGTTTGAATGTAGGGCTACTTCTGGAGGGTTAAAAAGCTTAGGAACCACACATGGTGGCTAGGGCCTTAATAAAGTTGATGACTCCTGAAATCTGACTACCTGTGAATCATTTCCTTATGGCTTCCCTGAACCCTGAGATCCACTGGCTGGAGGGTATTGTAGACACATGGCCCAGGCCAGGAGATAAAGGCCACTCTTCATTCATCATCTCACCATCATCCAGCCCCATCCAGGACTCAATAATAAATGTTTTTCAACAATCACTTTCTTTTCCTAGGCACATATCTTTTCACAATTGGTACTCATTGGGGTAGCCTCATCCATTGGTAATGCTTACACACACCTGATACCAGTGCAGCTGGAAATTACTTTAAGTGTCAGTCAGGAACCAGAGATAGCAGAACTACCAGGTTCATAGCAGAGATACCAATATCATACTGGCAAATATGGTACAATGGAGATTTGAACTCATGAACAGATATTTGCAAGGTAAGACTTTTGGGCTTCCAATTTTTCTTCTAAGCAGATCTTAAACAAGTAAATAAATTAGTTCTCACAAATAACTGAGACCTGCTATGATTAAAATAGAACCAAGTAACATGAAATTAATTTCTGGGACTAGGAGTGAGGACACACAAATTATGCTAATAAGTTTAGATTCTTTGAGGAGAAGATATTTGAGCTCAGGTTGGGATCAGTTAAGAAAATTTCTGGGAGAAGATGAAGGACAAGGATAAGAGCAGTGACTCTATGGGAGAGCAGACCATTCTTGTCTTAGTACCCACGAAATCCATGCCCAGGAGCTCAATGAACAAAAATGATTTGTCTGCAAAGCTAATGGGAATCAAAACACATTATCCTAATATGTGCTGTTTTTTAAGTGTGAAAGAAATCTAGTTAATTTTCTATATTGCAACTTAGGTTTGATAGTTGGAGTAATATTAAAGTATATGAAACTTAGCTAAAAAGTTACTGCACTCACCACTACTACCATCCCAAGAAATTACAACCCATTACCCTTGTTCTTATGGTAGCTCTAATGTTTTCTTCTCCCAGTCTTCTCACTACTAAATCCCTCCTCTGCTTGATTTTAGGTTTTGTCATTCTAGGTCACTGGTTTGTCATTATTAAGCTCTATCTATTCCATTGTTTTACTTATCCAGATTAGTGAGATCATCCTGGCTCTGCTCCTCTTTCTCTTTCTTATTTTGCTTACCATGAAATTCTCCAGCAACATCCTTATTGGAGCAAATGTCATGATTTCATATTTCCTGACAGCTGCATGGTATTCCATTGTGTGTAGCTACCATGACTTATCTATTTATCAGTTCTGTACTTTGGAGTTGTTTCCTTCTTGTCTATTATACTATGTGCTACATAGTACATACATCTATACATAGTATAGATGTGCCTATATCTAAAAGATTTTGTGAATCCTTGATAGTATATTTTACTTATTTAAATTTTTATTTGGGGACCACACCTAATTGTGTTCAGAGCTTACTCTTAGCTCTGTTCTCAAAGATCACAATTTGCAGCCTCAGAGGACAATGTGCTGGGACTCAAACCTGGGTCAGCTTATACAAGGCAAATACCCTATCCCTGTACTGTTGTTCTGCCCCTCTCTTTAACAGAGCTTAAATATTAAAAGTGCATGCTGCAATTTTTTTTCTTGTCATGGGATACTCCCAAGCAATGCCAAAAAGCTCAGGAATCCCAAAGATGATTCTTGATTCTTGGTTTAGTGATTCAATTCAAAAGCCAAAAGATACCATACACCCAAGCCACCCCAGAAGTGCTCAAGAGCCTCCTGGGCTATACCTTGTAATGCCCAGGGACCATTTGGTGGCAGGAATAGAACCCAGGTAGGGCTCATGCTGCACACACCATAACCATATTATCTCCAGGACAGCCCCTTAACTTGTTTACAAAATTCACTTTGGTTGCTGTGAGGTGATGAATTGTAGGAGAGAAATACTAATTTTATTGAGGATAATCATGAGGAGAATGTTGCAGGGATTCAGGAATAGATGACTGTGTCTCCAATAAAATGTAGGGGACAATAAAAGAGGGGGGAAGCAGGAGAGGGTTGGGGAAATCCTTTCATTCAAATACTGTTGACAGTCTTATTATGTGTATCTACTAATGGCCTCCCTCAATAAGTTTATTTTTTGAGGGGGTGTCACACCTGGCAGTGCTCAGGTGTTATTCCTGGCTCTACATTCAGAAATCGCTCCTGGCAGGCTCAGGGGATCATATGGGATGCCTGATTTAAACCAATGACCTTCTGCAGGCAAGGCAAATGCCCTACCTCTGTGCTATCTCTCCGGCCCCTCAATAAGTAGTTTTAACCTCAATTCTCACCACACAAAGTTGATACTTTTTCTCCTAAAAGTGACAGAACTTTGTCAAGGTATCTTCATTGGCTCTCCATCTTTATAGAATGAAGACCAATATCCTGAGGAGAAAAGTCAAAGCCTATGCTCTATGGTGGCATCCACTCTATAGACAGATATGAGGGAACTGGTCAGCTGGTGGGGGAGAGAGAGTCACAAAGTTGTCCAAAAACTCTTTAAATAAGCCAGTTTACAAACACTGTTATTAAAAGAAAATATTTGTTACCATTCTGATTTCTTCTACTCCCCTAAAATACATGAAAATACAACTAAATGAACACATCACCATTAATATAATGGTCAAACTAACAGTAGAAAAGAACATCATAGAATTACAAGTTGCCCCATATTGGCTATAGAGTTTCCTTTCCTCTCTCAGCCTTTAACAAATTTAAATTTCGCAAATTTTTGTTTGTTTCTGGTTTGAGAGCCACACGTGTTGACACTCAGGGTTTATTCCAGGCTATGCTCTCAGAAATCGCTCCTGACTTTGGGGGAACATATGGGACACTGGGGATTGAAACCAGGTCCATCTGGGTGAGTTGCATGCAAGGAAACGCCCTACCGCTACGCTATCTTTCCGGCCCCTAATTTTTTTAAAATTCTTTTTATTTTGATTTTTAAAAGTTTTTTTTATTGTG
Organism: Crocidura indochinensis; assembly: GCA_004027635.1. Lineage (NCBI taxonomy): Eukaryota > Metazoa > Chordata > Mammalia > Eulipotyphla > Soricidae > Crocidura > Crocidura indochinensis. The sequence continues at coordinate 38,008 of PVKC010001238.1, read as the reverse complement.
ACCAATGTGAATTACAAATCTTCCACAGATATATGTAAGGTACAAAGTGAAAGTGAATTAGGTCCATACCCACTACTATCCCCACTTTGTTCCCTGGACTGCTAGTGTAACCTGTTCCTTTTGTATATATCTTTTTTTTTTATGGATTTTGGTTTTGGGTTTTTGGCCACACCCAGTGATGCTCAGGGTTTCTCTGAGAAATCATGCACTGAGAAATCATTCCTGGCTGTGAACTATATGAGATGCTGGGGATCGAACGCAGGTCTATCCTGGATCTGCAACGTGCAAGGCAAATGTCCTACCACTGTGCTATTGCTTCGCTCCTGCCCCATCCCTTTTGTATATCTTGATGTAGATTGAGTATATTGATTCTGTTGTTGATGACTTTGGGTTTGGTGTTTGGATCTGATCATTTTTTATTTTCAATCAATGTTCATATGACTATTTGCTCTGGGTACCATCCACTTTTTTTTTCTTCCCCCTCCACTTACGAGACAAAACAAGATGATTCAAGCTCTGTGGTTCGGTGTTGGAAAAAAAGAAAGGAAAAGATGCTGGAAGGTGTCTGTCTAGATAAAAGCTATTAATATCAATTTAAAAGGAGAAAAGGGAAAAGGAAAGAGAAAATTAAAAATGTAAAAAAAAAAGAAATAAACCAGTCACCGACAAGAAACAAGGCAGCAAAAATAAGCACCAGTTAAAATGGCTACAAAGCGAGAAAGTAAAAAATGGGGGGTGGCAAGGTTCTCTCTCTCTCTCTCTCTCTCTCTCTCTCTCTCTCTCTCTCTCTCTCTCTCGCATAAGCACAGTACGTATGGGGGAAATTAGAAAGGCAATTCTCTTGGCCTAAAAGAATCCGGGTTTCTCCACTCCGACCCCTACATTTTGCAATTTAAACGTCACCTCAGGATCCTTCGAACTAGACAGGATTGTCACCAGTATCGATAACCCAGCCTACCAGAAGAGGGCAGTGTTGTATGTTCTCTTACAGTATCTCAAGACCTTGCCATAAGAAAACCTCTCTACCCAGGGTTTTGAAGTAAATAGCTTCTGCAGGCACTTGTTGCTTCTGAGGTGCTAAATCTCAAGGTCCCAGAATTAGCAATTAGAACTTTACTCATTCTAATACGTCCTGGCAAGAGTTGTGAGAAAAAGAGCCACTTTTTCCTGTAGTCTGAAGAAATACAAACCCAGCTCAATGTTTTTTTTTTTTTTAGTTTTGTTTTGCCTTTTTTTTGTCATTGTACAGACAAGTTAACAAAAGGAATTTGCTTGCACTGGTCAATTAGGGGAGATACTTTATATGTAATATGTTGTAATTAAACACTATCTAAAGATTTTTGCTTTTTTTTTTATTTTGAGCTCTACCTCCTGGCCTTACTCCTGCCTCTGCCTTTGGGGATCATCTTGGTGGGTTCCAGGACCATATGGAGTGCAGAGTATTGAATCCAGGTGGGGCACATGCAAAGCAAATGCTCTACCTGCTGTATCATCGCTCTACTCTAGCCCCCTGAAGATTTTTGTTTGTATTGGTAGGGAGGGGTTAAAAGGATATATGCAGTCTAAGGTACAGACTTTCTTGAAAAAAAAAATTCTTTTTTATCCCTTATTTTCAATTTAACTGGTAAATCTAATGATAGTTCTGTAGGAGTCGGCTAGGTGGCGCTAGAGGTAAGGTGTCTGCCTTGCAAGTGCTAGCCAAGGAAGAACTGTGGTTCGCTCCCCCGCGTCCCATATGGCCCCCCCAAGCCACAGGCAATTTCTGAGCACTTAGCCAGGAGTAACTCCTGAGCATCAAACGGTGTGGCCCGAACCCCCCCGCCTCAAGAAAGAAAAACATGATAGTTCTGTAAAAACTGACAAAAACCCTCCAAAGAGAGCTGAAGTTTATAAAGGACAGATGAAGAATTTGACTAGTCTCAAGGCATAAAGTGGGAAATGGGTAAGGAAATAAGGGAAATAACTCATGAGACAACACTAAGAAAATTGGTAGTGATGAAAAGACAAGAATTTTGAAAAACAAAAGCTAAAGTTTCTTTGCAGAAAAAAAAATTGGTTGAGAAAGTATGTGTAGGGAGGAGGGGAAAGTAAGAGGAATAAGAGATCTGGAAAACAAGAAAATTCATCTGAAGAAAATATGTGAAGGGAAAAATGGAGCAATTGCTGAAGATTTTGTACTTAAATCTTGTAAATGAGCCAGCATTGGTAGTTTTGGAGCCAGGATAGCAGAAACAAGAGTTTCAGTAATAACTAGTCTCACAGTAGAGTTCATCCCTTTTCCCAGCTACAACTTTTTTACTACTCAAAGAAGTGGCCAGTGAGTTAATACAGAAGATAAGATGCTTTGCCTTGTACTTTAATGACCCAATTTGATTCTCTCTAACCCTTATTGAGCCCCAAATACTGCCAGGAGTATTTGCCCTGATCCCAGAATAAGTGAATCCCTGAGCACTACCAGGTGTGTTCCCAAAACAAAACAAAAATCAATTAAACAGTTTAACTTTCATTTATTTTCTAACAATAACCCACTGCAAGGTACAGTTTGACATTACACTTTTACAGTGTTAAAAAATATTTTCTCGGGGCCCGGGAGATAACATGGAGGTAAGGCGTTTACCTTTCATGCAAAAGGTCATCGGTTTGAATCCCGGTGCCCCATATGGTCCCCCGTGCCTGCCAGGAGCAATTTCTGAGCATGGAGCCAGGAGTGACCCCTGAGCGCTGCCGGGTGTGACCCAAAAACCAATAAATAAATAAATAAATAATATTTTCTCAGCGGCATTTGCCTTGCAAGCAGCCAACCCAGGACCTAAGGTGGTTGGTTCAAATCCTGGTGTCCCATATGTTCCCCTATGCCTGCCAGCAGCTATTTCTGAGCAGACAGCCAGGAGTAACCCCTGAGCACCGCCGGGTGTGGCCAAAAACAAAAAAAATGCATTTTTTTCTCTTCATACTCAAATATAGCATAAGTGAAAACCAAGGGAACATAGTTTGTTTGGCAAAGTGAAGAAATATACAGGTGTGACAGATAATATGTATATATTGAGTACGATGAAGTTCACCTACAGCAGAATTAGGTTGCCTTTTGCATGCTGTGATAAATGTGTCTCTGTGTGTATTCATTCATTCTCTCTTCTATATTGTTGAGCATATTCTGTTTTCTAGGTACTTCTCTAAGTATTAGAAATGCAACAGTATTTGAGACAGGCATTCCACTTCTCTCACTCATTGACACTGTCACCGAATACAGAAGGGAGGGGCAAAGTGGGAGATTGGCGGCATTGGTGATGGGAATGTTGCACTGGTAAAGGGGGGTGTTCTTTATATGACTGAAACACAATGCAATCATGCCTGTAATTAAGGTGCTTAAATAAAGATATTATTAAAATTATATATAGGAAAAGGTTAAATACTCACATCACAAAAGAAGGAAGGAAGGAAGGAAGGAAAGAAGGAAAGAAGGAAGAAAAAATATAACAGTAAACTCAAAATAACCAAAATCTTCTTCCTTTGTGTCATTTTGTTTTTGTTTTTGTTTTTGTATCACATCCAGTGACTCTCAGGGGTTACTCCTGGCTATGTACTCAGAAATCGCTCCTGGTCGGGGCCGGTGAGGTGGCGCTAGAGGTAAGGTGTCTGCCTTGCAAGCGCTAGCCAGGGAAGGACCCCGGTTTGGTCCCCTGGCATCCCATATGGTCCCCCCTAAGCCATGGGCGATTTCTGAGCGCTTAGCCAGGAGTAACCCCTGAGCATCAAACGGGTGTGACCTGAAAAAAAAAAAAAAGAGAAATCGCTCCTGGCTTGAGGACCACATGGGACTTCTGGGATCTAAGCAAGGTCCGTCCTGTGTCAGCCACATGCAAGGCAAATGCACTACAGATGCACCATCGCTCCAGCCCCTCTTCGTGGCATTTTTATGTTGAAAAATAAGCAAACAAATAAATTGCAATGAATTCTATGCAGTGGAGTACAAAAATTTAATACAATGGTGAGAAATAAAGAATAATTAGAATATAAATAACTATATTGTATGGAAATCGCCTTAGTAATAAAGGAGGCAATCAGAACAAAAAAATAAGAAGTGAAAATATGTTTTCTTCGTAGGTTGAGCTTCAAAGATTTTTTTCCTGACAGGTGAACTTTACTAAGCAAAGATATTCAGCAATCAATAATAATAACACTATGCTATTAATATATAGCTCTGATATTTACAGTGATGATCACTATGGTAAGTGTGATTTAATTTATTATTCACAATAAAAAATAAACCTTATTAGTGGGACACTTTTAGATGCTAAGAAAATCAGAGCAATGAAAGTCTTTTGGGTTCTTGAAAATTAGTTTCTAATGCAGCAGGGGAATTTCCCTTGGCCACAACCAGTACTAGTGGCCTGCAGTGTAACTTACTGTGATACTGCCTACACAGAGAAATCATTAGACTTCAGAGTGCAGGGGCAGTCCTGATATTGACCCTTATTACCCGTTTTTTAGATATCAGATGCTAGCAAAGATTGTTATTCATATTTTAATGAAGGATTATACAACACAGGTCTTGACACCTTCATTTTGGGTTAAATTTTCTAAAGAGGCTCAAAGGATTTAAAGAAATCCTTTACCTCCACATTATTATTGAAACTTATAAAAAGTCAGAGAAAAGAATGGCACCAGGAAGATAGGTAGTCAGTAAAGTTGGGTGTCTGTGCTCCTCTGCAGGCTGCTCTTCCTACTTCTTCATGTGTTCCCCAGCTGGAGGCTTCCTGAACTCTGAACTTTTGTGTTTTTCTGGTTTTTCATTGCATGGTTCATACACTGACTATTAAGAATTGATTCGGTTTAAAATGTTTCTATTCTTCAATGAGGTTTGAGGTAAGAGCTAAAAGTTCCAGCCACATTGATCAGATGGTTGAATCTCTTGCAACTAGATCTTGCTTAATTCATTTAGAAGAACTACGAGCCTTCCAAAAGTCACATCATAAAAAGAAAATTATCCTTGTTTCTCATCACTTAGAATATTTCAAGTAACTCTTAGCTACAGAAATGGAAATTAAGAAAAATGGACATATATATTATGATAATACACAATATAAAATACATGAAGGAAAGGAAATAAGAAAGGGAGAAAGAAAGGAAGGAAGGAAAGACAGAAACAAGAAAGGACAAACGGAAAAAATAGGTAACTATCTTGCCCAAGTGATCTTACTTATATGGCAGAAAATGAACTTGAACCAGACAGTCTGATTCCAATGTCTGCACTCTTAACCCAGACACTGGATTGGGGTACAGGGATAAATAAGTCATAGATTTTGTCTTGGAATTGCTCATAGTCTAGTCAGAGAGACAAAATTGTAAACAAATAATCCCCAGAAACTGATAGGAGCAGTAACAGAGGTATAATAGAGTTAAAGAGACACAGAGGAAATAGTGACTAAGTGCCCTAGTGTGGGTGAGGTGGAGGGTCATCAAAATGCAGACATATTCATTTGTGTTTATGTAATTCATTGCTCTCTCTGGACCTGGTTGCCCACAACGAATCTGCAGTTCCTTTCAAAATCTCTTTCCGGTGGATTTCCCCATCTGTCTTGACAGGTTGCGGTTTGTTAGCCTCATCCTGCACACAATAAATAGTTCTGCCACGGAGGCAACTAAAAGTTTTAAAGTCACTTTTAAGACAGAAGCAAAGTAACTAGATAAAAATCTACCTTAACCCCCCTCATAAGTAGGTGAGGACTGAAAATCTGGTGACTTAGTATGAGATAATTGTGCTATACTTCAATGGGAGAGTGATCAATCTGAATAAAAGCACTAAATCCTTTGCTTTGTACAGGTGACTGACCATACAATCACTCACATAGAAAAAGTGTATTCCAGAAAGTTCTTATTCTGCAGCATTATTTGTTTTAAACACAGCATTCCATGGCTTATCATTGAATTTCACATATTCATCTTTAATTCCCTGAAATTATATCTAAAACTCTATATACTTGTAGCTACAAAACTCTAAATTCCGGCAGAAAAATCATGTTTATTTTCAAGTCATTTCTTAACTCAAAAGTATTTAAAATAGAAAATTTAAGAAGATAACTTGAACTTCATATGCTAGATAACAAAGTATGGACATGGTAGAAGACCAATACTTAGTTGTTTTTCTTCATAAAAATATGCCAAAAGGGGGTCAGAGCGATAGCACAGTGGTGGAGCGTTTGCCTTGCATGTAGCTCACCTATTATGGACCTGGGTTTGATCCCCGGTGTCCCTTATGGTCCCCCTAGTAAGGAGCAATTTCTGAGCACATATCCAGGAGTAACCTCTGAGTGTCACCTGGTGTAGCCCAAAAACCAAAATAATAATAATAATGATAATAATAATAATAATAATAATAACAAAAATCACAAAGTTGATTTTACAGAAATATAGCATATCAACAGAAAACAATCAAAGTAATTTTAAATCCTGGACAAGTTAATTACCAACCAAATTTTCACAGGATAGAATGAATAGAGCATTTTGTGCTCTCTGCTTCTGCAATTATTATAGTGATAGAAATGAGACTCAGAGTCAAAGTCAAAGACATTTTTTGAAACTATAGGTATAGAGATTTGGAGACATTTTTTGAGACTAGACTGAGCTATGTTATTGTTTGAGTTACTGGATTCAAGTATATCTGAAGCAAGTAGTACTCTAGACTTGCTATCCACTGGACTAATAAATTCTATTTTATTAAGCAATTAATATGCTTGCACTATATTTTTATTACCTTAAATCCAAAGACATACACAGATATAGAATATTTATTCAGGAATCTACAATAACAAAAAGTACAGATAAGTAAAAATTGTAAATTGGGGTCAAAGAGAGTATCCAAGCACTGCCTGGAGGAATGATCCCTAAGTACAGAGCCAGGAGTAATCCCTGAATACCTCTGGGTATGGACTCCCCCTCCTAAACTTGTGTGAACCATAAAATGCAATAATTACAGATGTGGATGAGCAACACAAAATCTGGGAGAATAACCCCTGAAAAATAATATATTTTAGTTTTGTTACTTAGCATCTGTGTTTAAATAGGTTAACCCAGAGTTTGGACAGGTTGAGTTTAGTCTTGAGCTCATATTCATAAACTGAAGATTGGAACAGAATCTATATCATAAAGCTATTTTGAGAATTAAATCGATAAATCTATTCCAGGTATTCCAACTATAACATACAGATTTTGTGTAAGTTATTCTCATTGTTATTTTGATTATAAGTAAATTATAGTACTATGTATCAAAGGGGAATTTACTATTATCTTGATACCTAATATTATTATGTTTGTGGAAGATGTAGGTCATAAACTATAAATTCCCTTTTGCAGCAAAGGACATGAATATTTATTTCCCCAAAGATAATATAAGTGTTCTTTGAAAGACATAATGAAAATGGGAAGCATACTATATAATATAGTGAAAAGCAAAGAATCTATAGACATTGGTTCTAGTCTTGGTTTATTCACCAATTTATTCATTTATATTTCTCAGCAAATATTCACAAATACCTACCATTTTCAACTATTTTATTGTCCATTGATAAACAAAATGTCCTTCCCTCTTAGATATGTTGTGTTAGTGAGATGATAATAATGCCGTAATGTAGTGTCTTGTGACAGAAGATAAGCACGGCATGTTCTGTGGAGTTAACTTTCTCATATATATAACTTAAGATCCACAGACTCTTATTATGTATTAGTAATATATTACTAATATATTAATATACATTAGTTTTTCTTGTTATATTCCAAAATATTTGAAAATAAAGTATTAATATAACAAATGTAAAAAGCCACTAGAGGGCAAAATAAGCATGATAGAAATATTCTGATAAATTCTGGAAACAAAATGTTTTTTGAATCACAGCAAATGCTGCACATCATGGTAGGCAGGGAAAGCACACCACCAACTAGCAATCAACATGTGCTTTATTATACAAATAAAGTATCTGATTTCAAGATTGTATATGTGTGGTTTTTCTTAGTAATTTTGGAACTTCTCCCCTCAGTGCTCAGGTGCAGTAAGGGGATTCACCCAGAGCCTTGAACATACAAGGAGTCACATTCCTAGCCTGTCATCATGCTTTTATGAGTGATATGGATATTCAAGAAGCATAAAATGTTGTTAGCATTTGGATAACAATCCTAAAATGCAAATGATAATAATGCAATCCCTATTTTAGAGATTATGATCCAAACATCACAGTGAGTGTTGAACTAACATTTTATGCATAATAAAATGTGATACATATTTAAAATTCTCCCTCTTCATTTATTTATTGCTTCTGACATATCAGTCTCTCTGATATAAAGAAAAAGGTAGATTTTAAGTAGATGATTCTAAGTTCTGTGGGTATCCCAAAAGGAAATACAGATAGGAAGGATGGTGGTAGTCAGATGCAATAACTTTGAACCCCAGACTTTAACTTTTAAAATTTTTCATTTTCCAATTAAAATATGGAATTTCTTTTTCCTTCAATAGGATCAATTTTTTCTTCTGGTTAATAAAAAATTCAGAAATCAGTAATAGTTTAAATAATGGAGCAGAAATGGTGATTCTACTTCCAACTGATTTTCAGCTGATACTAATTTCAACTCTTCCTCAGAATCCAGGGCATTGGAGCAAATTCATGCCACTTGGAGATAAAGTGATCTTAAGGTCACAACTAGCAACAGCATCATTTGTGAAATAGGTGAATGCTCAAGGATTCAGAATACTAACTACAGTACCCAACTATAATTAATATTATTACTATGATTGTTGTTGGCGAAATTGGATATTACTTTGGGAACACATCCATCTGTGTTCAGGATTAATTCCTGGCTCTGTGCTCAGAAAGCACAGTTGGAAAGAGAGAGACTAGATCAAATGCTGTTTGGGCACTTGCAAGGCAAGAACCCATATAGTACTTGTTGTACTATAATTTCAGTCTGTATTAATATTGTTTTTTTAGATGACTTTTTTGCCAAAAAAATAAATGATTGGAGCAGGGATAACATTATAGCCCTAAAATATATTAATGTTTATAGACTTGTAAAACAATCTTCCTTTCATACAAAAAATATCAAGGAATTCAATATCTCCCCGAAAGAAATATTTGCTACCTGGGGGCTACTAAAATTATTTAGAGAAGGCAGAAGTAGTTTTAGTTGAAACTTGAGGATGGGTACTTTCTGCTTTTTCACTTAAAAGAGAAAGATTCTCAAAAGCACTGAGTATTTCTTTTTTTTTCTGAAAAATATCTTCAAGAACCTCTGAATTAGATCATTTCTGTGATTCTCACTGGCATGAATCCATCCATCCACTCATGCCATGAAAAAAACTTTTTGATGATATCCTATTCCTTGGTGTCTAAATCCAATATTAGATACTAATATTACAATGATATTAAGGACTGTGGAATCTTGGTGACAAACATATTTGACTATGGGAATCCTTATTCACTGACATCCTCTGACAACTTACTCGAAACATTCTCCCAAATACAGGTATGCTAATAAGAGCCTTTTTCTGTTCTGGACCTCTGCAACAAGGAATGGGAAACATTGCTGGCTGGAAAGTTACCAGTGACTTTATTTAACTTCATTTAACACTGCTAAAATTGGAGTGTTTTTCCAGGCAAAGGACTGTTTCAGCCAACATGCAGATGGTAATGGGAATACAGGACTTTTTCAAGCTCTAAAACCAAATGACAGACATTTTTGGTATATATAATGGCTATAGTGGCATAACTGAACATGGGGAAGTCTTAAAAATACTTATTAAACAAATATCTTAAACACAATTTTATTGTCCATTGATAAACCCCTAAAATTGGAGCACAAAGAAAAATAATATGCTTTCTGAAATAACTTGGCAGTTAGAAGTATTCCTTTAATATCTCATTTTTGTTATCTACCACCAAAATGCCACAGGAAAGGTATCATGATGACTCTAACATAGATAGACTCATAGAATATTAGCAAAATGAGTCAAATCGCTTGCTCTGATTTCCTTGTTTTGATTCATTTAGTCAGTAAAGGAAGAATTCTCTTCTGAAATAGGATGTGATAACTGGTAACACTTGACTTGGAATAAATGGAATCAGTGGCAGTGTATTATCAGATATGGTCACAGGACCTGTTAGGAGGATACAAAAGCCAAGAAGGATCATATGGGAGATTGATTCAATAACTTAATGTACCAGGTATGGAGCCTTCCCTCTTTAGTAGACAGAACTAAGTAAGAAAACAGTTGGGGAGATCACAAGTGTCTTGGGTCTTGGGTATCAAATGAAGGTACAGTCAAGGCCATACTTAAAATTTAAATCTTAGAATACATCGCTTCACTTTTGTGACCTTAGATCATTTTTTGTTTTTAAATCAGAGAGTGATTAAAATCATAGGGTGAATGCTTTCAATGAATCCATTCATCACAATTATCTTTAATTTTTATAATGTTTGGTGTGTTGACTATTTTCTCAGACATCTGTTTTTCTGGCTTGTCTTTGAAGGTCTGTTTTTGTTCAGTTTAGAGAGATAGCAATTAACTCAGGATAATTCCTCAGGACTCTTTCAACATTTCAACATTTTAACATGAAGTTGAGAATTTAACTTTCAGGAAATAAAGAGAAGAACATGTTTATGACATTTAATGCAGAAGTCAATTTTGGAATTAAATGAAAGCTTTTAGTAACACTGCAGGAAATAAATGTTGGTTATAAACTAAAATCAACTATGCTTTTAAATGATGTATTTCTAAAATGAAATCTTAGTAAAAGTCAATAAATGTTTAGTTTATTACAGAGTGAGGAATTCATTATCTCACACAGTAGAGTTGTGATTTTCATTAAGTTCTGCAAATTTAGTCTACAGATAAAGAGTAAAAATCAACTTCAATGCTTAATGTTAAATCAACTGACAAGAAATTTGTTTGTCTTTGACATCCAGTTGTGAGTTGGAAACCTTAATGAAAGTCATATTTGAATTCATATGCTTCTTGTTGTTTTGAAGTAAAATATTAGTGTTATAATTTGCAGTTTTAATAACAAAAAGGCCACATATAAGCATATGAAAAGCAGATTATACAGCAAAATTTTATTACTTTATTTTCCATGGAAAAAATTGAGAAACCAAGAGTAATGTCTATGTTTAAAATTCTGATTTATGTCTTTAAAAATAATCACAAAATCTAACTACAAGCATGTTTGTAATCATGGTGCTTAAATAAAGATATTTAAAACTTCAATTAAATCATAAAAGATCAAATAAAATAAAAATAAGCACAAACATAAGAATTGATAAAACATCAACAGAGACATTAAACTTAGAAACTAATATCTCCATCAGACTATCTTTGATGATTTAATATATTCTCAATTTATTCTAACTTCATTTGAAAAACATTGATTTAACAAAAACTCAATCTGGGACCTAGAGAAATTGCACATACTTAACATGCCTGCCTTGCAATTATATGGTATATATCCCAGATATGCCAATGTTAATGCTGGCAACTCTACTGTTTGTGATTTCTTGTTTATTCAGTTTCCAACCGCACCAGAATTAGGTATTCACAAAGGGGTGCAAATCTCAGTGAACACAAAAACTAGAAAGATAGGCAAACACTATGGTCATAAATTCAACCCTTAAGGAACACATGTTGATGACTGCAAACTTAAAGTGGGGAAGCTTGGACACAGAAACCAGGCTTTTTAGAGGGAATAGTATGGAAGAGACATAAGAAGGCAACGTGAAGATGAGGACTGCTTCTACAATTCAATGATTGTCAGGAGAGGCACAAAACGAATTATCCTTCCTGACTCTGAGACTCCAGATCATATCGGAAGACATATCTACATTGCTTAAACCACACTGTTTCATGTTACTGTTACAGTAGTCCCATGAAACTAGTTTAACAAAGGCAGAATTTAGTCTTATCCTTGCTGTTCCTCAACATCAGTGAAAGGTTCCTCCTCAGCAATCATTTCTTCATATTATAATGAAGATGTTACTGTGCCATGCTGCAGATGTGTTGCGTCTCAGCAATTCTCGTGGGTCATAGTACTTCATGAGAGGAAAACAGGTACAAGAGCGGATGAATATGAAATATGAAATGATACACGCAGTATATGTGGTGTCCACACATTTCTGGCAGGAGTGTGACAAATTTAATCTTCAGGCAAGGGAGTGAAAATCATATCATAAAATGAATGCCAACATTTGTTTCTTTCAAAGTACAGGAACTATCAATGTACATTGTTTAATTTTTAGAACAAATACACTTAGCTTTAGGTGGTTTGTAACCTTAGAATAGAATAGGTTTCAGTTAGGAGGATAAAAGGAAGGCTAATTTCTTACATATCAAAGTAGTTCCTGATCCTAGGAGTCATTACTGATGAAAATTAAGGGATAGCAGAAATTCTGTTTTTTTTCCTAATAACAAATATCCTTAACCGGAGGGAATGGTATTCTAGCTAGGGGTTAAGACCCACTTCCTATGATCTGGTAATAGAAAGAGATAAAACTTATGAAAGGGGTACAGAATTATACCTAGTAAAATAACCTAATTCTACACTGGCCAAACCTGTTTGTAAGCAGGTATTCAAAGTGACAGGGAAAGTCCCTGAGGCAAAATTATTCTGTTGTGGTGCTCAAAGGCAAGGAGAGAAGACCATTGTCTTGAAGAGGCTAAATTTTGACTTGGCCTCAGGAAGCAAATAGACTGATAGAAAGAGAGGTAGCTGGCTTGGACTTTGAGTTGCAAATATACTTAGCCAGCAGGGAACTTCTACTAGCTTTCTTTGGTACTGAAATTTCTTTATGACTCAGGCCAAATTTCTGTAATTAGCAAAGGAGACAAAATCAAATAAAATGAAAAGATAAATATAATGTCACAGCCATATCAGAAATATAGCCAGTAATTCATGCAGGAGTCATGATTGACTTTCACTAAGGGGTCTTCTGGCTGAATTATTTCTTGGGGAAAATTAGGCACTTCACCAGGAAAGCTAAAAGACACATCTGGAGTGTGCTTTCCCTTTATAATGAAGACATACATGCTGCATGCCTTGACAGTGCCAGTATCATATTGTGATTCAAGTTTTCTCTCTCCTTTTTTTTTTTTTGTTTTTGGGTCACACCCGGCAGTGCTCAGGGGTTACTCCTGGCTCCATGCTCAGAAACTGCTCCTGGCAGGCACGGGGGACCATATGGGGCACCGGGATTCGAACCAATGACCTTTTGCATGAAAGGCAAACACCTTAACTCCATGCTATCTCCCGGGTCCCGTGTTTCAAGTTCTAACATTAAAAAGAACTTTATTTATACTATTTCATATTTATGCAGTTTCGTGAGTTTGGGGAGAGTAATATTTCACAGAAGAGATGGATAGAGAAGATCCCATATGCATACATATATTCAAATATAGGGGTGTATATCTACTCTGAAATATCTTAGCCAAACTACTTAACATGCTAAGTCAAAATTTACTCATTGATATAAGATGAAAATAAAGTGACTTCTTAAGTTGAACATAGCAAAAGCTCAATCTGTACATTGTGGTTCTCCTTCATTCACTTATTTTACCATTAATATGTTCACAATAACAGTATGTTGCCTAAGGACCATATTTAATAATTATTGATGATATGCACTGCTGGGTCTTTTCTAAATTCTAAGTGTGTCTGAGCTACATCACACTAAGAATAAAGCATGTAGGAAGAAATTAAAATAAAATAATGATAAAAATGGATAGCTTTCTCATGTCTGTTTATGCACCTAATGTATCTCCAATCTAGGTGAGAAACAGAGAACATTAATGTGAAAATTATTTTTAACTGAAAATTTAGAAGTCTGTATATTGGGTATATATGTCAAAGAATATATGTAAAGTTAAAAGTTAAAAATGTTTATTTTTCCTTTTATTTGGCATCAGTCCCCTAAAGAAGCACTATTAGAAATATTGTATTATATTGGGACAGAGTGGTGGTGCACCGGTAAGGCATTACCTTGCACATGTCTGACCTAGGATGGACTGTGGTTCAATCCCCTGGTGTCCCATATGGCCCCCCAAGCCAGGATGGATTTTTGAGCATAGCCAGATGTAACTCCTGAGCGTCAGAGGGTGTGGTCCAAAAACCAAAAACATTTGACAATAATAAAATAGAGCTTTCTATAATATTCCTCATGATAACAAAACCTAAAACTGTTATGAAAAATAGTGATTTTGTAATGTGTCTGTAACTGAGACAGGAAGAATTCTAACAAAATAAAAGGGAACTTCTTAAGGGAATACAGTATATCACACTCAGCACACCTGCATGAATATCTAGATCACCTGCTCATGAAGCATAATAGATCCTGCTTCCTTTCTGATTTTTGAGAAACATTATATATGTTAAAGACTTTTCTGACAAATGTTTCACTTTGTTAGAACATTAGTATTTTCTCTTTCCAAGTGATTTTTTAATAACATTTGGTTCATGTGGCATCTTTTATTTTTATTTTTTTTTTGGTTTTTGGGTCACACCCAGCAGTGCTCAGGGGTTACTCCTGGCTCCATGCTCAGAAATTGCTCCTGGCAGGCACAGGGAACCATATGGGGCACCAGGATTCGAACTGATGACCTTTTGCATGAAAGGCAAACGCCTTACCTCCATGCTATCTCCCGGGCCCCTCATGTGGCATCTTATGATATGATAAAGTAAATTTCATGTTTTAAGGAAAAAAGAAGAAAATAAAAGAATAGACAGAAAAATTGATACTTAAAATAATTGAAGTACCATGGTAACACTAAAAAATCATGCAATGAGTTCTTAAGTCAATAGTGCCTGGTAGGAAATGATATTTGGGAGACTAAGATGGATAATTAAGACAAGCCCAATTTGAAAAATCTAAAGCAGAAGAAATCAAATTAAAAATGAATTTCAAAGCTATCTACAAAAGTTAAAAGGCAAATTTACAAAAACATAGAATCTGCAGGGAAGCATCACAGTGAATATAAGTTATTGTTTTCTGACATAGCTTCTCGTTCAATACCAAGCATTGTAGTTTTTCCAAAGTCTACTTTGGTTACTATTGCTCCTATAGCTACATAGATTCAATAAAGATAATAACTGAAAACATTTTTGAGTATTCAATATTCAAGCATTGACACTTGGATAAATCATGTCATGTGATTCCCCTAGCAACCAACAAAGATAAATGCCTGGCTTTTAAATATTTGGTTTTTACACAGGAAACAAAGTGAGACATAAAATGTTGAAATAATCTACTAAAGATTTGTGAAGTAGATGTAAATCGAGGCATCTACCTCCAGATAATAAATGAAAAGATAAGACGAATGGGATGTAAACTTGAACATTAAGTGATAAGGCTATAAATATTTTAACTTGAATGTACACACATGTGAGAATGTATCAGATTATGAACTGCTTCACTGAAATTTTAGCATCTATGCACATTAAATACATTATACTATATAATTTAAAGTACATATATGATTATAATATGACATCAATTCTACTAAATAAACTATAAACACTATATGTTAGATAAAGTATCATGTTCACTAGAAATACCGCTTTTTCTCAATACTCACATTTGTAATCCAGTAACATTATAGGCTAGCGGTTTAGCACATGGATTTTGGAGCCAGACTGTCTGGATTCAAACCTCAAGTCTACAACTTCCTCTACTTCCTAGCCTAATTATGTTTGACAAGTTACTTAACCACCTTATTCCCAGTTTCATCATGTGTCAAAGATAGATTACCAACTTTATAGAGTTACTAGTGCCAAGTGTTTAGAGTAGTTTAGAACCTGGCACTTAGAAAGTATAGTCAGGTGCTGGCTGAATATGTTAAATGTTCCCATTGCTTCTCATATGCCTTTGGCAAATGGTTCTGCTATTATAAAAGTCTGTTTCATCTTCTAATGCTTTTTGTTACATCATCTTTCCTTTAAGTTATTTGAGATACAAAACTACAAGTGTTGTCACTTAAATCTTGATTCCAAGCCACAATATTCATTCATCTAAGAAGAGAAAGATTTTTGTTATTTAACGTGACATTTTTTATTTCCACAACAAAAATATTCATAGCAATGCTTTAAACATTATATTATTTTATTTTATTTGGGGTCGGAGAGATAGCATGGAGGTAAGGCATTTGCCCTGCATGCAGAAGGTCGGTGGTTCGAATAGGACACCCAAATGGTCCCCTGAGCCTGTCAGGAGTGATTTCTGAGCATAGAGTCAGGAGTATCCCCTGAGTGCTGCTGGTGTGACCCAAAAACAAACAAAACAAAACAAACAGGCAAAAAAATATTATATTAAAAAATTAACGCATACATTTTTAAACATCGAGGTTAAGTCTCTCAAATTGTCAAATCAGGGTTAAATTTCCTGTAAATTTGTAAAAATTGATTTATATCCCAAAGCAGCAATGATGTTACAGGCAAATCTGTTTTCTCAAAGCAACAATTGATTGTTTAAAGGAAAATTAATGAAGTTGCAGAAGCTGATTTTGATAAGAAACCTCTTTTTTTAAATGGATAGAGTATTTTTGAGGAAAATAATGGTCATCTTCAGGATGTGTGGTTTCATAATTAATATTTGAAGACACTGAAAACAGATCTTGGGCATTATTATTGATTTTTACCATCATTATCAGGTTTCGGTGTGCAATTTGACATGATGAGTAAATGGATGCCAAATCCATACCTCATTTGACTCTCTGGATATAGCCTAAATTTGGGGCAAACTGCACACATTCAAACTATCATTTTTCTGGAATAACTCTCCATACCATACTTACTATAAAAGAGGAGATATAGTGCTAAAATATATAAGTAAAATGAGTTTTTGATATGATTTTGAGAGAGAAATCTTAATAAATATGTACTTGCTTAATTGTACATAATCTAAAATATATTATTCATGCAAATTGAGTTGTTTGTTTGTTTTTTTTTTTTGGTTTTTGGGTCACACCCGGCAGTGCTCAGGGGTTACTCCTGGCTCCATGCTCAGAAATTGCTCCTGGCAGACACGGGGGACCATATGGGGCACCGGGATTCGAACCGATGACCTTTTGCATGAAAGGCAAATGCCTTACCTCCATGCTATCTCCCGGGCCGCAAATTGAGTTTTTTGCTTTGTTGCAAGTTTGATAATTCTCCTATTAGGTCTTGGATGAAGATTGATAGTTGTTACAAACTACCTCTTATTTCATCCTCTCTTGACCTATTGAAGTTGTTTTTGTTTTTTAAATCTAATGAGCTCAATGCTTTAACAAGTCAGCATATTTACCAAATATTCTCGTTTATTTTGTTATGATTTTCTCTTATTGCCTGGAAAACTGAAGTCACTATGAATAAGATTTACCTAAGAATGACTTCCCACGTTAGTTATAAAATCGACTGATATTATCAAACTACTCAGGAGGCTGCTTTGGGATATTTCAAAGTTTAAGTTTCAAAGCACAAGTTTCTGCTTTTGTCTCAAAATTGGACAAGCAAAATGGAAGATTTAATCAGGTAATGCAATTTCCTTGCCTGTGGAAAGAGATAAGAGGAAAAGACAATATTTGATTCCACAGACAATCTGGATTTGAATAATACCTTTAGCTCAAGATTTAGTCTTCAGAAGAAATATATACTTTTGTAGGTCTGTACTTTGTGAAAATGTCTCATATAATACTTTGAAGTATCAGGATAAAAGACTAGAATTCTCATTATAATAACGCTATGTAGTTGAGCTATGTAGCTCGTCTTTAAGATTATAACTTAAACACATACAAACATATCATTTATCTATCAAACTTTCATTTTTTTTTGAGCTGTGGGTGGGATGCACTCCTTGTTCTTTGATCAGGGGTCAGTCCAGATAGAGCTCAAGGAAGACTTTATGTGATAACAGGTATTGAACACAAGTTATCAACATGCAAGTCAAGTTCATTATTTCATAGCTGGCAAGCTATTAAAAGGAACAATGGACCTTTTATTTTTTAGCAAATCAGGAGATATGGTCATGCTAAATAAAGTTGCACAGAGCTTCCATCACTATATTTGAAAATGGTTGGTAAAGCATTTGGTAGTAATTTGGTAATAAATTTAGATGTTGGTTAAGAAATTTCAATTTTTTTTATTTAGTACAAAATATCAAAGTGCAACAAAAAGTTATCTCTAGAGTATTCTCCTAGGTTTAGGGGAAGGCTTTGCTTTTCAGTGTCCTTTTGTAGCTGTTATTTCCCATTTGCTGCTTGGGGGTAATACTGCCATTTCCCTCCATTACTTCGCTTTATATTTGCTTGTTTTGATTTGAGTTCCTGGTGAGTCTGTGTTTTTGAAAGCTATAACAAGAGAAACTTTATTATTCCTTTGAAAACACAGCCCATAACAAAGTCTTGACTTCTGTGAAAACCATGGCACTTTGATCCTTGTGTAAATGCCAGTATTATGAGTTTTTTATTTGTTTTGGGGGTCCCACCCAGCGGAGCTCAGGGGTTACTCCTGGCTCTGAGCTCAGAAATCGCTCCTGGCTGGCACGGAGGACTATATGGGATGCCAGGATTCGAACCACCATCTATCCTGGATTGGCTGCGAGCAAGGCAAACGCCCTACCACTGTGTTATCTCTCCGGCCCCAGTATTATCAAATTTTAAGTTAGTTCTGCTCATTTGTTAATGACATGGCATATGGAATTAGAATAGAAGTCAGAATTTCACCGTTTTAAAAGTCATTTAACACATATTCCAGAACGATCTTTTTCAAATAGAAACTCAAATTTCGCGATCAGAATGTCCAGTCATTTTCCTTTTCTTTTAGAAAGAACACCCGAATTCAAAGGTTCTTACATCTTCCAGGTCCTTCTCTGTGACTTGCATCTCCAGTTGTGCAGCTCCCCGCTCTTGTTACTCCAATCATTTCAAGCCACTTTGCAAAGTTCGATGTTATTAAAAGAACACTGAATTGCCTCACCTACAAAAGGCTAATAAAGTCATCATCTTATAAAGTATAAGAATTAAATGCATATTCATGCTTTAGCACAGTCTGCATTTAGTAACACCTGAGAGACCTGGATTCTATTATTTGCAAGGAAGAAAAGTTTCCTCTTTTAGTAGATGTGTTGCTGCAGTGAGCACAAGAAACTTTTTCTTTTCAGAGCTGGCCCGCTTTTCTCCAACCTCACTCAATGAGGAAAAACCTCCAAATCAAAAAGTAGTCACTAGCTGGCTGGCCCCTTTCAATCACCCGCAACCACTAGAGCCAGAAGCAGTTTCTCTCTCTTCCCATTGGCTCGCCACTGGACCAATCAGCTGGTCGGCAAGACGCATGCTCACTACCAGCTTCCTGCTCTCCACCCGCCCAGCCCTCCGGAGCGTCAGGGTCAAAACAGTCAACGCGCCTGCGCCAGTTGGAACGACCCGGAAGCAGTTCTTTGGCCCTGTGACACGTAGCAACCGGGGCAGTTCAGGTTCTGAGACGGTTCGGGGGGTTCATTGGAGGGGCTGCTGGAGTTATTGCTGCATCCGTCGCCATCGCCTCTTCGCTTGGTGAGTGTCCCGGCCGGTTCACTGCATTCGGCGTCTCCCTACGCCTCTGCAGCCCGACCTGCCCTGCTTATCGACTCATAGCGCTGGGCCCTTTTGCCACGACCCCAGCTCCCTGAAGTCCCTCGCAGTGACGCAGCGACCCCGACTCCAGCTCTTTGCTGGCAAGCTGCGGGGCTTCGTTTGCTGGTGCGCAGCCCCGCTGTCATATTTTAAAGAGGCCGTGGAGTCCTCTTTCTGGGGGTCCAGAGAAACCTATCCACACCCTCGACCCTGCCCAGGTCACCCCGGCTCTTTGAAGCGGAGGTGTGTCTGCTCAGCCTTACCCGGGAAGCCTAGACGTTGTTTCTCAAGCAACTGCGGATCCCCTGGCTTGCGGGCCAAATCGTTGCTGTCTTCTGGATTAGTTCTAAAAGCAGTCAGGAATTCAGTCATCGGAGCTCCAGCATCGCACCAGCGCCTTTGCTTTTTCTCTTTCTTGTAGACCAGCTGCTATGTCGGGCTTCGACAACTTACACACGGATTTCTACCAGACCAGTTACAGCATCGACGATCAGTCACAGCAATCCTATGATTATGGAGGAGCCTATAACAAGTAATTTTTTTCAGCTTTAAATTTTGTTTTGTTTTGTTTTGTTTTGTTTTTTTCATTTTTGCCCCATCCCCTTTTTAACTCAAGGTTGGCGGTGAAAGCGTGTATCTGGAATGGTGGTTCTTCTGGGAGCTGAGTGTGGAGGCTGTCAGGCCTTGTGAGGAATGCGACTTTTCCATGATCTTCATTCCCCAGGAGAGGTTTGGGCATGATGACCATGACTTGTTTAGTTGGCCGCTGCAAAGCCTTCATATGTGCTAGGAGTAGGAAAAGTAGTTTGTGGAGGAACTGTTTTCCATGTGAACAGTATTTCTGCATCGTTTCAAGATATGAATGGGCATGTCCCACTCCAAGAAGAGTCTATAGGAATTAAAAATGAAAATAATTTGATGGCTTGTCTAACCGATTAATTTGTGACTTTCAGACGAAAGTCTAAATAAATTAATTCATATTAAAATTGGACTAAGGACTGAACTGTGCCCCCTCTCCAGCCCCTGTCCTTTAGACGTTATTTTTTTGTTTGTTTTTTTTTGTTTGTTTGTTTTTTTTTTGGTTTTTGGGTCACACCCGGCAGTGCTCAGGAGTTACTCCTGGCTCCATGTTCAGAAATTGCTCCTGGCAGGCATGGGGGACCATATGGGGCACCAGGATTCGAACCAATGACCTTTTGCATGAAAGGCAAACGCCTTACCTCCATGCTATCTCCCAGGCCCCATCCTTTAGACGTTATTAATGATAACGGAACATTTTGAGAACTGCTTAGAAATATGATCTCCATTATGAGTTATTAGGTGACTTTCCTTTAGCATTGTGCAATTGTTTTATTGTCTATCATACCAGAGTCCTATGGTCAGTACACTCAAGTTGCTATAGCCAATGGAAAGCAGGTTTGCTCCAAGTCTTTTTTTGAATCATTTCAAAACCATCTCTCCCAGAGTTATTTTTAATGGTTCTTGGTGTTCATGGCAAAAAATAAACTGACGACTTTCTATCTCATTCTTCTAGGACATAATATACTCAATTTCTTCAGTATTTTGTCTGTTTCTGTTTTGGTTTGGGGTCGCATCTGGCATGCTCAGGGGCTACTCTTGGTTCTGCACTCAAGAATCGCTCCTGGTGGGCTCAGGCAACTATTTGGCATGTTGGGGATAAAACGCAGGTTGGCCGCGTGCAAGTCAAATGTCATATCCACCTGTAGTATATTCCTTAGGCCCTAAATTCCTTCAAGGCTTTAAGATAATCTGTTGGATACTCTTATCCAGAATTTTCTGTGCAAAGGTTTATTGAACACTTTTCTTTTAAAGATGGTTCAGGATTCTTTCAAATCTTTGGGAAACCAGGCCCATTTCAGAAAGTTATATCCATGTGTCCAAACACCTACATAAAAATGCTTTTAACTTTGGATATCCTTTGACATTTTCTGATGGACTCTGAATTAAAAGTGTCATGAAACATTTTTCAGAATAAAAGCAAAATGAAGGTCATGTACCTCGTCAGCCCAAAAAGGAACATGTAGTACTAAAGAGTTTTACATTTTTAAATCTGAATTAAAGTGATCAAAAATTGAAAAATGGGATAACCCAAATCACCTCTATAGCATGGTCTGTTTGGGCTACACTGTATATTTTACAATCTATAGACCAGTGATCTTCAGCTACCAGTCCACAAAGCAGTGCTAAAAGGTGTAAAAGGATTGAAAAATCACTGGTTTGTCACCTTGCTTCTAACTTGTGGTCTACGGCCCACAGTGTAGGACAGGCACTGATCTGCTGGTGTGAAAAGGCTGAAGAACTCTGAGGTAGATCCTTGAGCATAATTGACTTGATGTGCCCGTGGTTTCTTTTCCCCTAAGAATTCGGCATAAATTGAATGGTGAAAGTGAAGAAGTAAAAGATTCTTTTCTCCCTATTTGTCACATTCTCCTTTCTTAATGAATTTTTTTTTTTGTTTTTGTTTTTGTGCCACACCTGGCGGTGCTCAGAGGTTACTCCTGGTTGTCTGCTCAGAAATAGCTTCTGGCAGGCACGGGGGACTATATTGGACACCGGGATTCGAACCAACCACCTTTGGTTCTGGACCGGCTGCTTGCAAGGCAAACACCACTGTGCTATCTCTCCAGGTCCTCTTAATGAATTCTTATCTATATATTATTGAGAACTTATCTCTGATCATTTAATAAAGCAAATCAAAATATCATGTTAAGAAATTTCCATTTACCTAAATCTGCACTTATGTTTTGCATCTGTAAATGTATGTGAATAGAAATGTAAGATCAACCAGGACTCACTAAATGAGTCCTTGCTGATAGTAGCAGCAGGCTTTTGAAAATAATTAAGGGGCTGGAGCAGTGGCACAAGTGGTAAGGTGTCTGCTTTGCCCACGCTAGCCTGGACAGACTGTGGTTTGATCCCCACCATCCCATATGGTCCCCCAAGCCAGGAGTGATTTCTGAGCTTATAAATAGGAGTAACCCCTGAGTGTCATGCAGTGTGGCCCAGAAACCAAATAAGAAAATAATTAAGAGAAAAGGATGGGCACTACTTACTGATCAAGGGGACAGTAAACCAAGAAGTACTAACTAATCAGTATATATGCACCAAATGTTTGGTCAGCCAGGTTTGTAAGGCTGTTGCTCACCAACCTAGAAAAATACATAGATAGAAACATAATATAGTGAAAGACTACCACAGTTCCACATTTGAGGCTATTAACTGTTTAAGAAATATGAGTTGTCTGTCCCACTTGCACCCAATAAAAGAGATGAATGTGTGATAATGGTTTCAGGAAGTTTACAAAATAGATGGAAGTGACCCTTGGCAATCCCTGGCCTAGGGTTGGGATGACAATGCAGGACAGAAGGATGAGTGTATCCAGTCTTGTAGGGGTGTGTCTGTTTGATTACCCAAGGTGTCCAGATGGGGATGGGATGGTCCCCAACCCTTCTGGATCTATGTACAGAACTGTTAGGCCCTCAACTGTATCAGCAGGCTAAACACTATTAAGGTGACCCCTATAAACATGAGTAAAAAATGTCCAGTATAGGCTACCGATCCCACAGGTCCCTTGTCACCTTTCAGTAATGCTCAAGGTCAAAGCTGTTGCCGTAATAATAATGAGCATCTTATTTTGGTACTTTATGGTACATGTAGTAGACCCTAGTCGATTTCCAGTACCGCATATGATCCTTGGAGCATTTACAGAAGCAATCTGAGCATAGAGCCAAGAGTAGTCTCCAAGCACTGCTGATTGTGGCCCTGAATAATGGAGGTGGGGTCATATACACTACCACATTTTTTGGTATCTTGTACTAAATCAGAAAATGAGGTTTCTGATTCTGATTCATACACACCCAGTGGAATGTGTATTTGTGTGTATAAGTAAATGAGAACAGCACACCCAAATAGGGAAATGAATGTATAGAAAAAATACTATTATAGTTGTCTCTGTAAGCTAAGATTTTGGGTGGCTATTACTGTAATCCTTAAGAGTTGTCATCTAGAGTTAGAAGTCTATTTTTGAATCTTTGTACCAATCCCAGGCAAATCATTTGAAATCAAATACTATTTCCCCAAATTTATAGTGGCTATAGAGTGTTAGGTTAATAACATGTGTTACTTACACATTTTTAGAAATTTTGAGGAGTTAATATAAACTTACATTTTATATAATACTTTAGAATTGATTTTAGTAGCCAATTAGTGCTTGATTATGCATTGAATAATAGATATTACTGCAATATATTGTTTTTAATTTATTGATTGATCGATTAATTGGTTTGAGGCCAAACCCAGCGGTGCTCAGGGATTACTCCTGGCTCTGCACTCAGAAATCGCACCTAGCAGGTTGGGGGACCTTATCGGATGCCAGGAATCAAACTAGATCCCTCCCGGGTCAGCTGCATGCAAGGCAAATGCCCTACCGCTGTGCTATCTCTCTGGCCCCAACTGCAGTATTTTTAAAGATGTGAAAGCTTTTACTTTTTAGTTTGGGGCCTTCTCAACAATGTTCCAGAAGACTAGAGGATGTTCATCCGTCCCGGTTTAGAAAATCGGAGGATCCAGTGCATCTTGTGGCCACACTCTGGGTCTCAGGACCTTCTGAGGTTTAACACAGTAGTGTTCAGGAGACCCTTGGGTGCTAGGATCAAACCTAGTTAGTGTACATGATAAAGGTCTAAAAGTTACAATGTGAAAATTAAGTCTCTGTTTCTCCTGTTTCTAAATCCTCTCATATTACATAACTTTGATTACTATTATGCCTGTATTTTTTATTTACACACATTTATATAGTACACATACAACACTTGCAACTGTAGCAAAGATAGGTAGATACATTCCGAATAATACAATTACAGTGGTGTACATTTATGCTATATATTCTCTGAACTTTGCTATTTTCTTCTCCAGTGACTATTTACCAGTATGTACCATATTTTTCTCTCTATAAG
>PVKC010001238.1:0-13317 GCA_004027635.1 Crocidura indochinensis | reverse complement strand
CCCCAGGCCAGGAGTGATGTCTGAATTTCTGACCACATAGCCAGGAGTAACCCCCTGAGAGTCACTGGGTGTGGCCCCAAAAATAAAAAAATAGAAAGATTTTTTTCCCTACTCTTCTTTGAGATGAAATGCTGTTATTAAAGAAATTGACCTACCTTCAAAAAATAAAAAAAAAGACATACTATAAAAAGTAAAGAAGACTTTGTTTATAGGGCCAGAATGATATTACAGTGGGTAGAGTGCCTTTCAAAAAGCTGATCTTAGGGCCAGAACGATGGCACAGCAGTAGGGTGTTTGCCTTGCAAGCAGACTGATCACAGTTTGATTCTCCAGTGTTCCATATGGTTCCCCCAAGACAGGATTGATTTCTGAGTGCAGAGCCAGGAGTAACTCGAGTGTCACGGGGTATGGACCCCGCACCCCAAAAAATTATTCTAATTCAATCCCTGATATTGCATGAGTCCCCTAAGTCTTCTCAGGAGTGATCCTTGAGCACATAGCCAGCTATAGAATTTTTTATTTACACACATTTATATACCCTTAACATAGCCAGCTATAGAATGATATAACATTCAATGAAAATCTCATTTACAGAAGATTGTGTTACATACAGTATAAAGTCTGTCTAAATTTTTCATGTTTTAGGCATAAGTTATTTTTCACAGCTATTTTTATGTTAATAAATACAAACTAAGAAAATGTAGACAAAATGGAAAAACTTTTTGTTGACAGAATGCTTAAGTGCTTTGTAAGTGTTGACTTAATAAGATTGCAAGGAAAAAAGTAGACAACTTTTCATTAAGGATAATCAGTTTGATCTTAATAATCATTTTATCCACTATCTATAAAAATGGGCAAAGTAGGGTGAGAAGTGTACAGAGAATAACGCACTTGATTTCTACCAGTAGTCCCTGTTTCAATCTCTGGTAACATAAGGTCTGCAGAGCAATGATTGAACTAATCCCTGAGCAGAGTCGAGAGAAAATTCTAAACACCCCAGATGTAGCCATATATCTCTGCCCATAATCCCTCTGCCAATAAAAGAGAAAAATAGATATATTAAATATTACCTAAAATTCTCTGTCAGTGATATCGACCTTTATAGATAGGTGGAGAGATGTAGTTGTGGGGTGAGACATATGTGAATGTGACATTTGAGAAATATAACTTACTTTTGATTTACAGACAGTATGCTGGCTATGACTATTCACAGCAAGGCCAGTTTGTTCCTACAGACATGATGCACCCCCAGCAGCCTTACCATGGGCACATTTTCCAGCCCACTTCGCACGCTTCAAGTACTTCTCAGACAATTTATGGAAATAGCTTTGAGGATGAGCCACCTTTATTAGAAGGTAGGAAATAAGTTACTACATTTGGGGGTTCTCTATAATTTTCGACTTGTCAGTGAAAAAAATTCTTAATTTGGATAAGTTGTCCTAAATAATGTTTAGGAAAATATATTAGAAGTTGATGAGTTTAAACAGTTTAGTCCATGTGAGTTATAGGGGCCCTGTTTTTAATAGCTAATTATACAGTTAGAATAAAACATTAATAGGTAAGCATTTATTTCTACTTCAGATTCCTGATTTTATCCTACCAATGAAGAATTGAAAGGAAATAGTATAATATTGTTTATTCTGCATGGAATATATTTTCCATGAAAATAAAGGGTAGCAGAACCAGTAGGTTTTCTAAGAAAACCATTAGGTTTTCAAATTGTATTCTAAAACTAATAAGTTTATTTTTGGATCAGGTATCCTGTAAAAATATAATTCAAGTTATACTCTCCTCAGAAAATTACATACATATGTACATAGGCAAAGATTTGAATACAGTTTGACAGGCCTTCAGATATTTGTGAAGCCCCAGGTAAAGAACTCCTTTCTGTTTAAATCACCCATAAATCTTCGCACTACAATTCTAACAGATAGTGTTTTTCTCCTTATATGCACACATTTTCTTAACTCCAAATTAGTACTTAGATATTTGTAGTGTATACCAGAATTATTTGAGACCAGAAATTGGACTTCTGAAAGTAATACCTCTGTTATTAGAGCCTCTTTTGATGCTGGATAATAACTTTACCCTAGTTTTTATCTTATAAGTCAAAGGTAGATCAAAAATCCTAATTGACTTCCTGAATTTTTTCTCCCTTAGAATTAGGTATCAATTTCGATCACATCTGGCAAAAAACACTAACAGTATTACATCCATTAAAAGTAGCAGATGGCAGCATCATGAATGAGACTGATTTGGCTGGACCAATGGTCTTTTGTCTTGCTTTTGGCGCCACATTACTATTGGTAAGATTTTAATTTCAATTTTAAGTTTGAGATTAAAGCAGTCTTTAACTCTTGAACCAAGTTTTTTGTTGTTGTTGTTTTTCCTTTTATTTAGACACCATAATTACAAAGTTGTTCATGATTTAGTTTCAGTCTTACAGTTAAATCGTCCTTCATCCATGAATATTTCCAACCACCAATGTCCCCAGTTTACCAAAAATTTATATTTGATACCAATTTATGATGTGTTTTGGATGGTATTGTTTGAATTCCTGTTCAATACCTTTTTTCCATTACTAATAAATGATGGAATTCACTCATTAAAGTCCTTTTTTTATTTTTACTTTTCAAAGACTGATTAATTTGTTTAGCCTACTGCTCTGATGTGTGTGTGTTTAAAAGAGGTTTTTTTTTTTATGTATTGTTGTATGTTAAAGATGTTAGCTTTAATTTCCTTAATGAAATAAAACATTCAAAAATGACAAGCTGGGTCTGGAGAGATAGTACAGTGGTAGGGTGTTTGCCTTGCATGCAGCATTCCAGGACAGATGGTAGTTCGAATCCCGTCATCCCATATGGTCCCCATGTCTGCCAGGGGCGAATTCTAAGCACAGAGCCAGGATTAACTCCTGAGTACCATCGGGTGTGAACAAAAACAAACAAAAAAAAAACCCAAAATGACAAGCTTTAGTCCTTACCTCCCACTTCCTGAGAATGTTCAAGTTAACGTTTCTTAAACATTGTATAAGAAAAACACTGTAAGTCACTGTTTTATCTTAAGTTTCTAATTTCAAATGATAAATAATGTAACAGATGGGAATGGAATTTTTACTCATGAGAAGCACCTGCACCATCTTTGAACAGATTATTTAATCTCCTTCTCCCTTTGATAGATAATGATTCTATTCTCCCTACTTAAAAAAAGATTTTTGCAATTTATACTTCTTAGTTTGTTTACTTTTGCTGATGGGAAGGAGTCACCCATAGTGCTGGGGTCTGTTCTTAGCTCTGTGCTTATATTGTTCCTGGCAGTGCTCAAGGGATCAGATGCAGTGCTGGGAGCAAACCTGGGCCTCCTGCTTGCAAGGCATGTGCTCATCCCACTCAGCTGCCCCTCCTGTCATGGAGATTTATGTATTGAAAACTTATCAGCCCATTCTGAACTTCAAGAAATCTTCTCTCCAGACTGATGTTAGTCTAAAATTGATCCAAACACACGTTTATTCACTTAACTTGACTAAAAGTAATGCAATACCAACTTGGCAAATCTTTGTTGGCCATACTATTGAAGGATGTTTTTCTTAAAACAGAATTGCTAGTTTTCTTTTAACTGTAGGCTTGTCTAAATCAACTAGCAATTTGAAACAATGAAGAAAACAGTTTTTGTTCTGTTACTCTTTCTGGTTAGTCAGTATTTTCTTTTTATTTTATGTATGCATTTATTTTTATTTTGAGCCACACCTGATGATGCTCAAGGGTTACTCTTGGCTCTGCACTCAGAAATCACTCCTGACTTGGGGGACCGTATGAGATGCGGGGGATCAAACTAAGGTCCATCCTAGGTCAGTTGCGTGAAAGACAAATGCTGTGCCACTGCTCTGGCCCAATAGTCAGTATTTTCTTTTCCTTACCTGTAGAACCCTAATCCCACTTACCTTGGTTTCCTTTCACTTAGGCCCTCTAACACCCACATAAAGAGAAAGATGAAGTAATCTCTGCTATTAAAGAGATGAGGCTACATCTGCCAATGAAAATAAATTTCCTTTGGGACAATTTTGGTGAAATTAGATGCTTTCAAGTGATATTAGTGGGTATCCAAACATTCTGAATGATTTTTTTCACCTTGACTCTGTAGTTTGTTTAAATTCAAATAGATTTTCTTTTAGAAGTTTCTAACTATAGATACTTTACCATGATTTTGTGTCTTTCTTTGATCAGTTCAATGCCAAACTCAAAACTAACAGAAGTTGGAAAGTCAAATATCTGTGTAGTAAGAGGTATATACATTAAACTTCTTAAGAATGATGTAGAAGGGGCCTGAGAGATAGCATGGAGGTAAAGCATTTGCCTTGCGTGCAGAAGGACGATGGTTCTAAACCTGGCATCCCATATGGCCCCCCAAGCCTGCCAGGAGCGATTTGTGAGCATAGAGCCACGAGTAACCCCTGAGTGCTGCCGGGTGTGACCCAAAAACCGAAAAAATAAAAAATGGTGTAGAAGCCAATCAGCTTTCTGCTTAAAATTTCTCTTTATATTCTGCTACTTACAAATTTGTTATTTTCTATCTGGTATATTTTAGGGAATAAAACAAACCCCCAAGAATGAAAAACAAAAAATACAAAAAACATCATATTGTAACCTTTTAACTTGTAATCATTTCTTTACTCGCAGGCTGGCAAAATCCAGTTTGGCTATGTATATGGGATCAGTGCAATTGGATGTCTAGGAATGTTTTGTTTATTAAACTTGATGAGCATGACAGGTGTTTCATTCGGTTGTGTGGCAAGTGTCCTTGGCTATTGTCTTCTTCCCATGATCCTGCTTTCCAGTTTTGCCGTGATCTTTTCTTTGCAGTAAGTATCAGTACTTTATTTTGCAGACTCTGATTGATCGGTTCTGTGCCATTAGGATTCATCTCACTCAGTTTGAGAGAAATAACTGATTCAGCATGCAAACTGCCTCTGTAGGAGCACTGTGCTATGTGCTTTTCTGTATAGACAGTGAAACTGAGTCAATTTTAAAATCTTATTGCCATCTCTACTTTTACTCATGATAAAAATATTTCACTCATTATTTATCATTAAGCTGAACAGTTATTTTTAATTTAAACCGGGTCTGGAGAGGTAAAATAAATAAGATAAAATTATCTTTATCTTCCTGTTGATAATTATAAGCCTTATATTATTGTTTGTAATGTGAGGCATATGCTCAGTGAACGAAAAATAAACATACACTCAAATATACATATTTGTCAGGTTTTAACAGGTACTGAGACAGTTTTATGATGATTGAGAGTAGTTACTATACTGCAGCTTACCTTCTCAGATAAGCTTGTAAGCAGCTTTATGAGTTTTAAAACATTTTAGTAAAGTTTAAGAGAAAAGTAAATCACTGCTAGCAAAGTTCCTCTTTGTGGCTGGTGTTGTCTGCCTGAAATGCAACCGTGACTAACTTTGTAATCATAATTCACAGTGATTTAATTAAAAGAATTTTTTGTTTGTTGTGGGTCACAGCCAGTGACACTCAGGGATTACTCCTGGCTATGCTCTCCGAAATCGCTTCTGGCTTGGGGGCCATATGGGATGCCAGGGGAATTGAATCTCGGTCCATCCTAAGCTAGCGTGTGCAAGGCAGATGCCACCGCTCTGACCCCTTAAAATAATTTTTTAATCGCAGAACTTTATACACACAAATTTAAAGTAGAAGTGTAGCAGAGTATACATCACTTTTTTAATACTAGAGAAAGATTTGGCAATGTATTGGCTTTACAGTGTACCTGCTTTGGGTAAAAATAATCTCTTTGTGTTTAACATAGAAACTGCCTTAGATTATTGTTGAGGAAAAATTTTTTACAACAGTAGTGTTTTATAGCCACCCAGATCATGCTTTTTTCTCTAGAGATGATTTTTATTGTTTTATGTGTAGAGGTACTTAGGTTCTGCTGAAAAAGTCTGGTCACATACAGACTTGCTTCATGATTAAGTGAGCCACATCCTGACAAATTTCAATTTAGTGTTGAGAAATCCTGTACTGAATGGAGCAAAGTAATAGTTAGAAATGGACTTCTCATTACATAAAAGAACTCAGCCTCACTGAATGTGCTGAGTGGGGCATTTTAACATTTGAAACTAAGGTCTTGATTATTTCTGCAGATATCTACATATGGGTTGAAATGTCTTCCTTCAAACTTAGTTATTATCATCTTACATGACTAATCTATTGCCTTTTCCTCTCTTTCTTGATTACAGAGGCATGGTAGGAATCATTCTCACTGCTGGGATTATCGGATGGTGTAGTTTTTCTGCTTCTAAAATTTTTATTTCTGCATTAGCCATGGAAGGACAACAACTTCTAGTAGCATATCCTTGTGCTTTGTTATATGGAGTCTTTGCTCTAATTTCCGTCTTTTGAACTGAATATATCTGGAATGTGGACATTATTGGGCCAAATAAACATAAAGAACTTTGAACTCTGAAATTGGACCAGCAAACTGCTGTGGCACAACTTTCTTGCAGTTCCAGCCTTTGACTATTAGAGCAATGGAAGTTAACATGTATCACTTCTGTTCATTTTTGCAGAACTTTTGAATACTATATTGAGTTTATCTGCAGTGTGACTAGCTTTAAATGTTGTCCATATACAAATAAAGAGTGCTATCTCTTTCCTGTTCCTGCAACCTTTGAAAAGAAGTTTACCTTATATAAATTATACCATGATGTTTTTGATAGATTTTTAACAACTGGAAAACTAACCGAAGAGCTGCTAATATCCCTGAAAAACAGTCCAGGCATAGTAAAGAAGGCATGGTCTTAATGCAGAAATATTTTTCCAAGTAAAGTAATAAGGAAAGAAAATTTGCCTGTACCTCAAGTCATACACTTTTGCAGGGAGTGACCCCAATGTAGATAGAGTTTGATGAGTTTGCATTTCAAATTTACATTCATTTAAATTATCTCATGGTATTTTTGCTAAAATATTTGTGATACATTAAGTTCACAGTTTTCCACGAGTGATTTTTTTTTTCTAAAGAGGTCATGGCTATCCAAACTGTCCTCTTTATAAAAATAGTAGCAAATTTAATACTTAACATGGAAATCAAAACATTGAAGGTTTTAAGAAAAAATATATATAGCATTTCAGATAAGGAACATTAATTGAATGTAGCTCAGCTCCAAAGTGCTCTGAACTGTGCAGGGTTCCTGGTCCTTTAAAGTGCAGTCGGGCCTGGGCTTCCCCCACCTTCCAGGTAATAGACTAAGGGTTCCCCCAAAGTGACCTGTGAGATAGGGACACAGGAGGGTATCCAGGAAAGTGCTTGGAAGAGACACTATCAAGCATCAGATAGGTGAGAAGCTTGAGTACTCCCATACCCAGCCAGAGCCTGGGGGAGACCCCGAGAGGCAGGAGCATGGAAACGGGCCCAGGCCAAGGTGTCTGTCTCCATTTCTCCCACTTCAGCCCCCTAATGCCTTGCCTTTTCCCCTGCCTTTCCAGAGTAGAGAGGGGCTGGCCCAGGAAGACATTGCCTTTTGGGGTTCTTCATTACACGAGTAGAGTCTGAGGCCTTTCTTGTACAACCAACCACAGTTGCAGACATGATATTGTGTAGGACATGAAATGTGTTTAGACATGAAAATAGTATTGAATAAATCACAGATACCTAGATTGGCTACATTAGTGTTCAGAGTCGAATATATGTTTTCCAGGAAAAAGAAAATAATCTGTTTCGAGAAAAAGATTTATAATGTCACACTTGAAGTTTGCAGTTACCAATGTAAAATTTTATGCTTACCAATTAAAATTTCCCTATTTCAATCCCTGATGTTGTTTACTCTTGCAAAAACACTGTTTTCTGTGTCATGTTTTATTTATTTATTTATTTTTTGTGTTGTAAAACAGTGATAGAATTTTAAAGCTTCAAGTACGCAGTCAAAATCAAGATAAAAATCTCCAGGCCAATCAATATATATTTATTATATTAAGTTCACCACTAATAGTCTAAATTTGATCATTTACCATAGAATTGACACCCTCTTAACCCTATTTACTTATCTCCATTTCCTCTTCTGGTTAGACACTTACTGGACTTAGATTCAATAAGGTTTTTTTTTTTTTTATTTCATCTGCTTCTTGCTGCTATATCACATGTAAGTGAATTCATACTTTATTTACCTTTCTCTGGTTTATTTAATTAAGCATAATAACTTCTAGTGGTATCATTGCTGTTGCAAATGGAATTTTCTTTATTAAATAAGTATTTTCCATTGTGCATATTATAATGCTGCATTGTCTTAATATTGCCTGTGAGCATTTAGCATTTTTTTTTAAATTTTGACTGTCATAATGCTGTAGTAAAGGAGTTAACTATATTTCTCCAAAGTCGTTTTTGTATTTTTTCAGATAAATAACCAGAAATGAAATAACTGGATCATATAATAGTTTTCTTTTAATTTTTGACAGCTAATTATTATTTCTGTCATCTGCAGTTTACCTTATCACCTATATTACAACTATTACTTTGTCTCAAGTCATCTCCAGTACTAAAATACATACATATATATATATATTATATAATCTATATATATATATTTATATATATATATTTGAATTTGCGGCCACACCTGATGATGCTCAGGGCCTACCCCTGGTTATGCCCTCAGAAATCGCTCCTGGCTCGGGGAAACATATAAGACTATGAGGGATCAAACCACAGTCCATCCTAGGCAGACACCCTACCAATTACACCTCTGCTTCAGTCCTTTAAACTCATCTTTTGATAATGACCATTCTCATGAGAATGCAGTACTAATTCATGGTTTGATT
This sequence comes from Crocidura indochinensis, assembly GCA_004027635.1. NCBI lineage: Eukaryota > Metazoa > Chordata > Mammalia > Eulipotyphla > Soricidae > Crocidura > Crocidura indochinensis. The sequence goes on along the minus strand of PVKC010001238.1, from coordinate 4,489 downwards.
TGAATTTTCCTAATAAGACATTTTTATGTGCCTGTTGCTCATTTATGTCTTCTTTGGAGAAGTTTCTAATCATCTTTTTCTATTCCTTAAGTCATATTTTTGTTGTTTTGCGTTTTTCTGAATTCATTGTTTTTATTTTTGTTTTTCTTCTCTAGGGATTGATTGGTGTTTGGGCAACACCTACTTGTGCTCTGGGATTACTCCTGGTAGTGATCTGGGGACCTTGTGCAGTGCTTGGTATCAAACTTGGTTTAGCTGTTAAGCTTCATTCAAGACAGGCATCTAAAGCCTTTATTATTTCTCTGTTCCTTTATTGTGTATAGGATTATTGTATTCAAAACCTTGCTGCATATGATTTGCAAATATTTTATTCCATTTAGCAGCATGTTTCTGTGTTTTATGCATTTCTTTTGCTATGCAGAGACATTTTAATTTAGCCATTTTATTTTAATTTGGTTCTGGTTTTTACTTGTGTTCCTAATTTATCTGGTATAACCACTGTAGAAAATAGTATGGAGAATTCTCAGTAAACTTAAGAATTGAGCAGACATAAGACTCAGTTCAGTTTTGGGTATCCCTAGCACATAAAAACATTTTCTTTAATAGAAAATAACACAGCGCTACTTATTACAGCATTTGATTCAATAACTAAAAGATGGTATTTATGCTCACTTGCCAATAAATCTAAAATTATACAGTATCTTGTATGTTGGTTGTTGGCTTTTTTTTTTTTTTTTGAGATTGTCTCTAATTCTGGACAATCTTAGAAATACAAGAAAGATAACATATGGGGAGCAAAATATTGCCCTTTAAAAAGTATTTTAAAAATAAATGCCATCTAACACTAATGATTATTTAAGGTTATTTTCAGTCGTAAAAGGTGGTTAATAGAACATTTCTTTTTTGAGTGGAGAGATTTGGGCCACACCCAGTGGCACTGCAGTTACTCCTGGCTCTGCGCTCAGAAATTGTTCCTGGCAGGCTTGGGGGCTCCACTAAACAGGATGCCAGGAATAGAACCAGAGTCCATCTTGGGTCAGCCGTGTGCAAGGCAAATGTCCTACCACTGTTGTATCTCTCCAGCTCCCAATAGAACATTTCTTGAGATTGTAATCGCTAATCTCTAGAGATTTGTGATTTTAATAAATTTTTATGTTAATCTATAGTACCCACTAATAATTTTTGATGAGTTTTTTTTGTTTATTTTTGGAATATTGCAATCCTGAATAGTGTTTTTTATTCCTAATGCCATTTCAGGTCGTTTTACAAAGAACACATTTTTGCTAAAGGCAAATATATGATTTACAATGTTATTTTTCTATATACACTATCAAGTTTACTAAGGGTGTTTTCAAGATCTTTATATAGCCTTTCTTCTGATAAGACTTATGTGTGTCAGGTTGAAGATATGGCTTAGGAGTAGAGCCCCCTTTTTTTTTTGAAACATGTATTCTAGGCACAAAGCCCGTTAAGCAGGTAAAGCGGGGTTCTGTAGCTCTTAATATTGTTCACATATACTGATTATCCAATAGGAGGGAAATTTTTAATGTATATAATGGCAGTGGTGTAGGATTTAACATAAATACTGTGTATTTGAAATTTTGCAATATATATTTTTAACCTTAAAAGACATTGTTCAATTCTTATATACTCCAGGCATACGAAAGAAAATTGAATCTAAATATTCTTTTTTTTTTTTTTTTTGAAATAGTACGTATGCTTAGAAAACTTGTATCCTACCAAAAAAGAAACATTTTCTTCCTGAAGTTTTGTGCTTTCCTTCACATAAATGGAAGAATTTAGAATTTGGAGCAAAATGAGAACTGTAGATATATATCCTCTAGAATAAATAAAAAATAGCTCCTTAGCTTGTGAATCATGTTTGCCTAAATAAAATCTATCATCACTACTTAGTTGATAAGTGTATGCCAAAAATAATGATATAATTTATTTAAATTAGTTACTTCTGTAATCCAAATTATTGAACCTTGAATTTTAGTCCATTATTATTAATGGAATTTTGATAAGTTATTCTCATTCTCATGCAATAACTATACAGTAGGTAAAACAAAACACTAAGGGGCCCGGGAGATAGCATGGAGGTAAGGCGTTTGCCTTTCATGCAAAAGGTCATCGGTTCGAATCCCGGTGCCCCATATGGTCCCCCGTGCCTGCCAGGAGCAATTTCTGAGCATGGAGCCAGAAGTAACCCCTGAGCGCTGCCGGGTGTGACCCCAAAACCAAAACACTATAAATTCTTGATTTTTAGAGACTGACAAGATACTTAGTCAAAAGTGCTATTATATAGTATTGTTAATATGTATCTCCAGTTGGTGATCATAAAACCTGATGACTAAATTCTGGCCTTATGCAGTTCTGAATTTTGTTTTACAAATAGAAATATTTTACTCTTATGCCGAAAGTTCCTACTCTACTTAATGAAGAATATCATCTGCTGATGGAGCACAATGTCCTATGTTTGTGCAAATAAATTAAAATGATTATAAACTCAAATGAGATCTAACTAAATAGAGCTGTTCTCCTAATTTAAAAGCACAAATATTTTCTTGAGTACAGTAAATTCTAAAAAGGGATACTACATTTTTCATTTTTATGTGCTCAATTAATTGTGCTTAACATGTATATATAAAAAATATATGAATGGTATTTCCACATGGCTATCTTTTTTTTCTTTTGGTTTTTGGTTTTTGGGCCACACCTGGCTGTGCTCAGGGGATACTCCTGGCTGTCTGCTCAGAAATAGCTCCTGGCAGGCACGGGGGACCATATGGGATGCCAGGATTCGAACCAACTACCTTTGGTCCTGGATCGGCTGCTTGCAAGGCAAACGCTGCTGTGCTGTCTCTTCGGGCCCCCACATGGCTATCTTATCATTTATTTTGAACCCAGATAAGAATTTAATATTTGACATAAGAATTGTACTGACATACTTCTATTTATGTTACAAAAAATAAGAAATTTATTTATGGATAAACTGTATGTCTTCTTATGAACCAGGATCTAAGGACAGAACAGATGACAAGACAATAGGGAAATGAGTATGAAGATGACAGAGGGACATCTGGGGCTTTAAGAGGATCAGTAGAGAAATGGTTGAAAGTTTGTGCTATGATGTGCAAGGGAATTTGTTATTTTTATTTTGTGAGGGGTTTGTTTATTTAAAAGTTTGCTTTGCACTACTAAAATTGCTACTAAAATCAAGTCAAACAAGCAGTAGAAAGAAATGTTGTGTTTTCATATCCATTTATAAAATAACATAATTCTGAGCCAGTTTTAAGCCCTTATGTTTATAGTCACAAAGTAAGTTGGTCCAATCTCCATGGAAAATATTCTGGAGATTTTTAAAGATAATATAAATAGATCTATCAAATGATAAAGTAATTCTAGTCCTCGATTTCTGTCCAAAGAATCAAAGCACCAATTAAGAATGCACATCTATGTTTACTTCAGCATTATTTATAGTAGCCAAGATCTGGAAACAACCCAAATGCCCCAAACAGATGGGAGGAAAAAGAAGTGATTTATGTACACAACAGAGTGAGTAATAATAAAAAAAAAATCTCAACTATAACATGGATGAAATTGGAGAGGATCATGTAAAAGTGATATTAGAGGAGAAAGACAAATTCCAAATCATTGTTCTCCCATGTGGGATATGTAGCAATGAAGGAATAGTCAAAGCCAAATAAAAAAACTTCTATTCTTACAGTAGAACTGAGATGACCACAGGGTGCAATGGAAGGAGGAAAGCAGTAACATTTTGAGGAGGTATGAAATTATACCCCCCAAATACAAAACATTTTATAATCAAAATCACTTCAAAAAAAAAAAAAGGTAAAAGGAACATTTAATTCAGAGGGAAATATTTAACAATAGACGATTCTGATATTAACATGCTTGTAAAACCTCTCAGAAATTTACTTCAATCTTAGGGTTGGGAGATTTTTTTGTAGCCATTAATTTACATTGCTCACTCTGTAGTTAGAGCGTGGGTCTTCTGTTCTCTCTTTATTAGAGTAGGATAAGGCTACCTCTTTGACTTCTGTAGGGAACATATGGTTTCAGGTCAAGAATCTGGAAGTACCCTTTTGGTACCATCCTAATGGACTTTATTTCTGCCTATCAGGTTGAGTGTTCTGATGGCTGGTATTGCTCTAAAAATGCTTTCTTTTATACTGGCGATTATAATTATATTTATAAAATTATAAATAATATAATCATAATTATGTTATATATTATGAGAATTATATAACATGATCATAAAAATAATTCAGAGCAAAATCAATGAATTGGAACAATTAAAGAAATACAGAAAACAAGCACTGTCACAAGTGTACTCTACCAAGTTTATAAAGAGATAATAAATACCTAAGATTCCTAATCTGTTTTGTAAATACTAAAAGAAGAACCATTCTGTGAAACCTATATTCTGAGTCTGAAACCAGACAAGTAGGTCACATCACACACA
>PVKC010001237.1:40355-52941 GCA_004027635.1 Crocidura indochinensis | reverse complement strand
GTTAGCCAGGGCAAATAAAGATGTTATCTCTTGAAGAAGCCTGCCTGTGAGTTTTTTACCTGCCACTCTCCTAAACCCAAATACCTGCCGGCTGCAGGGAGTTTGATACACGTGGTCCTGGGCTGGAGGAGAAAGGCCTCCATCACCATCCACCTCCACCCAAGCTCATTCAAAGGGCTTAATGCAACACCCTTGGATCAGGAAAAATCATTTCTGTGGGCCTCAACTCTTTAATCTCCAAAACAAAACTGACACATTTTACTTGTATATGTTCATGATAGATATCAGGGGTGACATTTTCCTCAAACTATCTCAAATATTAAATAACACCATGCTGGTACTTACAAAGAACAAACAAGTCAGGAAGTTCTAGTTGACTGAGTCTAAGAAAAAAATTATGTGTATGAATGTGCTTTCCTCATAGATTTCAATAGTTAATATAAGTGCTAGAGCAAACTTTTAGAGAAAAAAGTGATAAAATCTTGAGTTCAAAGCACACAGGTAGTTTCACGTACTAAATTTGACTCTTCAGTTTTCTATAACTCATAATCAATCTGCCAACACAGCCCAATAGCTCTTTCTATGTGAGATTTCTGAACCTATTAATTCTCATGTCTCTCCTTTGGCTTGACCTGTTGAGAACTTACCTGAATTATTGTTACTGCCTGATAACATGATCCAGTTATCAATCAGGAGCCAGAAAGACAGCACCTTTCTCCATGGTTTCTGTGTAAAAGCAATAGGACTTACATTAACTACAAGGTGCTGGTGACCTCCACGTACATCTTGCTGATCTGTCTAACTTTTGCTTCTTGTCTCTTCTTTCACATATGTCTAGTGAGCACTCTCTGTTCACCGTATAATGCTTTCTTCTTCCTGGAATACCTTTCTCTCCAAATAGCCAAGGGATGGATCTCTTCTGTCATCTGTCTTTCTGTCACTTCTTTGCTTCACTTTATGCTATCTTCAAATAAGCAATAGAATGAAGTCTCAATAAAACCAGTCTAAGAGAAAAATACCCTAGAGAGAAAATACATTTGAGATCCTAACTTACCAAACCTCGCATTCAGTCTGCCTAACTTACATGTAATCAGAACACTGATGTTAAACCTATTTTATAATAAAATACTGAGCTTCTTATGTCCTTTAATGAAAAGGGTTTGCCACTAGTCAAGGAGGAAAGAGTTCTGTCCATGAAAATCACATATCCTTGCTTCCTGTATCGCTACATGTAGAATCCTAATGTATAGTATAATAAGGATCATTTTTCCAGGCCTATTCATGGTACAAATACCAATACTTCCCATTATTTTTTGGGGGGTAAGACCACATCTAGGAGTGCTCAAAGCTTATTCCTGACTTTGCACACAGGAATCATTTCTGGCAGTGGTGGCCATAATGGATGCTAGGAATGCAATCTGGGTTGGCCACATGCAAGACAAGTTTTTAATCCACTGATCTATCTCTCTGACTTCTCCAATGCTTTCTATTTTACAGATAGGACTGACTGAGATTAGGGATAAGGGCTTTCCAAATGGATTTCACTGTCCCTGACTGTCCCCCACCTCAACCACCTCCTCAACACACACACACTCACACGCACGCACACACACACACACACACACACACACATCACTTTGGTTAACTGGTTCACTGAATGATGTGGCAAAAGAGCAGAGGCTTTTCAAGGATGCTGCTGAACTGACACTGTTAATTAGAACCAGGAGGTGACTTGAAGGAAAGGGGAACATCCCTGAATAGCCCAAAGTGCTGACGTCACACCAAAAGTTTGTCGTCTATGCCCCTAGTGGAGGAGCTGAAGGCAGGCTTGTTTTAAAGCCTAATTTTCTCCATAACCACCCCCCCCACACACACACACATGCACAGTCAATATGCCCTTGAGTTTTCATGCCCTTTATCAGAAGCACACCCAGTTGACATAGGATACGGAAAATCTCTCTTTTGCCTTTGTTTATTTTATGCATCAACCGACAGCATGTGGTTACTTTTGTAGTCTCAAAGGAGCTGAAAAAAAATATCCCAGAAATCTGACTTTATGAAGTTAGGTTTTCCACCACTCAGAAATAACTTCACATTAAAGATTTGTTTACAAGACATTGCTGTTTCCACTTGCTGAAGCAGCTCTTAAACATTCAAAAAAAAAAAAAAAAGCCAAAACAAAAATCGTTGTTTTTTTTCCAACCACTAAGTGGATCTAAACATTAAGTGTTTCTGAAGTTGGTTTTACAGCTCCTGGGCAGCTGGGTTGAAACAGAAGTGCCCTCCCACTCCTTCACCACCCGTAAGGCAAGAGCGTAATATTTTGAAGAATTTTTGAAAATGGCTCATTGTGCAATATTTATATTTCATTCACATCAGCACAGGACAGTGTTGACACAAAGTTCCGTTGTTGTTGTTGGCGGCTGACTCCCAGCTTCCATCCACAAGAGTTGGGCTGCAAATCCCACCCCCAACTCCCCATGCAAAACCATCACTCTGGTCCCCCCAGGAGGTCAACCTGAGCTTTGGTTGTTCCCACAGAAGGGGGCACACAGAGTCGCTCTGGCTGCTTCAGAGAAGTGCAGACAGAGGAGAAATAGGGGTGCACCAACGTTGGAATCAAGATCACCCCCTCTCCCCTCATCCCAGGGGGGGGGTGGGGGAAACGTAAAAGAAGCATGCCCTGCTTTTGTCTAGGAATTGTTTTCACACTTCCTTGGCTTGCTTTGGTGAGATCCTCTAGTTCCAATGAGAGAGCACATAGAAAAGGAGTTACCATGATGGATAAAGAGATGTTTGCTCTGCAGAAAGCATCTCCCCAGCCTAAATATTTCCCCATAGACGGTATTATAGGACTGATGGTTAGACATAGGTACTCAGTGAGCAAGAAACTATTTGCATCATTTATCCTCTATCCAACTCCCTGCTCTCCCACCCCCACCCCTCACATTCAACCCTAAACACACAAATAAACACTCTACTTTTTTGTCAGCCTTTCAGCCACACTCTTTCCCAGATTCACAGCCAGCTCCTGCTGGCAAAGGTTGCCTTGTTGTTAACTCCATGAGTCTACTCTCATATCATTATCAAGGAAAAAAAGATTTCCTCTAAATAGCATTGTGGTTGATTTTTGAATGCTGCTTATCTCTGGGCATTGGGGGTAAAGGAAGAGAATGAGAGAGAGTGAGAGGGAAAGAGAGACAGTGCAAAAGAAAGAGAAGAAAGGATGGCAGATAAGGAGGAGAGGGAGATACATTTAAATGAATGAGTAAATGATTATATGAATACTATAAAATCAACGTGAGTTTTCAGTTATAGAGACTGAATACAACCTTGAAAGAAATAGGCAAAGAAACATGCAACTAACCTGGATTTTCTTAATTCTTTGACCTCTGATCTTCCTTTTTCTTTTTTCCTTTTTTCCTTTTATTGCTTCCTTTTTCCTTTTTCTTTCTTCTTTTTTCTTTCTTCTTTTTTCTTTTTTCTCTTTCTTTTCTCTCTCGTTCTTTCTTCTTTCTTTCTTTCTTTCTTCCTTCCTTCCTTCCTTCCTTCCTTCCTTCCTTCCTTCCTTCCTTCCTTCCTTCCTTCCTTTCTTTCTTTCTTTCTTTCTTTCTTTCTTTCTTTCTTTCTTTCTTTCTTTCTTTCTTTCTTTCTCCCTTCCTTCCTTTCTTTTTTTCTTCCTTTTACTGGTGCCAAACCAATCCAAAATAACTCAAGTTATTTGACAACCAACCTGATGATGGCAGTCAGATTGTTTGAACTGAAGAACTGTCTCCTTGCCATTAAGATACCAGCAGCACTCCAAGTGGCATATGGTTTTCTAACTCTATGGGATTATTCACAATTTAGCAAGGGGGAAGCATGAGTCCATGAGTTTCTGAGTCATTGACTAACCCACATGCCCCACACCAAGCTCTCACACTAGCCAGCCTAGGCTTCAGCCTTTGTCCAACCAGGAATATAAATTTAGAAGAGAAACCTGTAGATGATTAACAGTCCAGCATGTCTGTCATTCCTTTGATAAAATGTTTTGGGTGTGGTTTCTCGACATGCAGTTGATATAACACATTGGTGATGTTCCATTTCATTGGACTTTCCATTGCTCTTCTTCTTCTTCTTCTTCTTCTTCTTCTTCTTCTTCTTCTTCTTCTTCTTCTTCTTCTTCTTCTTCTTCTTCTTCTTCTTCTTCTTCTTCTTCTTCTTCTTCTCTTTTCTTTTCTTTTTGATTCCAGTGAGAATGTCTTAATGGCCAGCTTCTGTTTTCAATCATAAGGGATATTTCTATGAATTTATTTATTTTTTTATGTTTTTTTTTCCAATCAGAACCATATTCAGATTCTTTAAAGGTTAGAAATAAAATGTGGAAGGGTGAGTGATACTCTCAAGAAAAGCTTGCCTCTGGATTAAATTAACACAAGTGCATGTGTGTGCATGTGGATTTCAGGGTTTCTTTGAGGTCTCCAATGACTCCCTGAATTAGGGTCAGAGATCCTGCCATCTTCCTTATTTCTTTTCGTATTTTTCTTTGAGTTATGATACAGCTTTAATAATCTAAGATAGAAAAAGGAGGCACCTTCCTCTGTTCATCTGTTTGGCTCTAATTCCAACCTTGTTAAGGCAGAAAAATGTTCCTGAGGGCTTTGAACATACAATTGTCACTTACATAACAGAATTGGTTAGTGTGATTAGGTTTTATATAGAAAGGAGCTGGCAAGGGTGCAAAGGAAAAGAACACTGGGGTGATTTCCAGCAAACAGCATTGAAAAGAGCTGAGTCATCTAGAGGAATCACCCAGCTTTTTAACCCACAGAAGACCCAGCCAGTCTACAAGTGCAGGCAAGGAATTTGAACACTAAGTAATTCACTAGCTGGAAACCCACCCTTCTTTCTTTTTCAAGAGCCCTGGCTTTCGTGGGCAGGAGATCACCCTGACTCTTGATTTAATTGATTGTCGTTTTGTACCTGTTTTTTGACCTTGAGATGCTTTCTCGGTTCAGAATTCTCTTCCCTTTAGGACTGCCTATCTGTTAAATATTCAAAACGATCAGTAGTGCCTTTAGCAGTCACATTCTCTTTCTGACTAGTTTACAATTCTGAATATAAGCCATCATCTTCCTTCCTAGCCATCAGTTAAATGTAGACTTTTGACTTTCATCCTGAACTTGTCTGAGTAAATTTTGATTCTTGCTTATATCTTTATCCTCCTCTCTTTGCCTTTCTACTGGGTGCAATGGCTCAACTGTGACAACTACTTCTCATGTGTTCAATCAGGTCTTTCTGCATACTGGAATGATTCCATTTCTTGGATTGATCCTTCCCAAAGTCTTCTTCCCAGTCAATCATGGGCATTATCTTCCTTCACTTACTGTATGGAGGGATGTTTGTACACAAAGAATAGAACTGGCAAGTCTTAATTTATGGGTCCTAAAATGGAATCAGCACACTAAAATATTTCTCTCGGACTACAATAGAAGCTCTCTTTATCCTTGGTGCTACTGTCCACCATTGATGCCAGTAACTAACTTCTGTCAGTCTAGGCTAACAGAAGACCTCTACTTTCAACTAAGTATGATATGCCTGTGGCAATACATAAGTCTAATTTATTACTGCACACTTCCAGTTCTCCTCATTTTAGTTAACAAAGGTGACCCTGATGCTTTCTGGAAGTGGCTAAATGTCAGATTGCAAGGACAAGGTATATTCTTGCAAACTCATTAGAGCAATCCTAATCTTTTGCTCCCTTAAAGACTTATTTTTCAAGTCTCTCTCTCCACCTCATAGTTTTGCTGCCAAGGAACATTGCTATTAATACAAGGTCAAATCTTCTGAGATCTATTTGAAAAGAGCTTGACTGACAATATGAAAAAAGAGGGAGACAGAGTGAATCTGGAATGGAGAAAGGGAGAAAGACCCCAGTGCCAAACTGTGAAAGGCAATATGAGTCACCAATAGCTGTCTGAATACAACTTCCTTGACTCTGGATTAGCTTAATTGATTTACTGCCTTATGTGTTAATTTTCTCTTCTGTGAAATGGGAGTGAAAATTATAGCTTCTGTCTTCAAATGGATTTTAGGAGAATTAATTCATAGGTATTACCCGCTGTGTATCTGACACGCAAAATATTATACACTAAACAATTAAACATCATTCAGTATGGATTTTGTTAATGTTGAAACTAGTATTTTTTTTGTCTATGACAGTGATAGCAATAAATATGAACAATAAGGTCCAACACTGGCTATGTTATAAAGAAATAGTCACTATACTTTCCTGATTTGGAGAAGGTAACTTGCAAACCAGCTGACCTAGATGGCTTGTCTAGAAATATAAAAGATAGTCAAGGATAGATAAATAGACCATGAACCGTGGTGCTGAAGACCCATATATTTGACATGAAAAATGTCCAGGGCTTATGGGGGAAATCAGGTACAAAATAACCTACAGAATAATACATTTCAAAATCTATTTATAAGTGCATTAAAAATATCAGGAAGCACAGGTCCTAATAAGATTTTTAAGCTTTTTCCTTTTTATTCATTTAAATGTTATATAATTTCATAGAGATATTAAGCAATGTATATCAAACCAAGGCTATGTGATAATATTCCAATTATGTAAAATAGGCATGTTGACCTAATGCAATAAACAATAAAACATAAATATTTCTGTATATGTTAAAGTAAAGAAAAAACATCAAAATGTTTCTAGTTGCCATCTCTAGGTTAATGGGATTGGTGGCTAAATTTTGTGGGTTTTTTTTTTTGAATATTTACATTTCATTTATCCCTTGTCATACTCTAAGCATGATATAACACTTTGATTTAAAATCTTTGATCTAAAAAGGTGATAAGAAGCTTCTGTTGTTTATTTGTTTGGGGCCACACCTGTAATGTTCATTAAGGGTTAATCTTGACTCTGCTCTTAGGAATTACTCCTTTTGGTGCCCAGTGGAGTACATGGGATCCCGTGGATTGAATCCAGGTCAGCCATGTGTAAGACAAAAGTGCTCTATTCACTCTACTATTGTGCCAACCTCAAGAAGCATTCCTTTCATGGTCTTACCACTTTATTTCTTCTGTTGATGGCCAAGTTGGAAAAATTCTGTACGTGCCAGATATTTGAGCTAATAAAGATTCCAAGAGAATCTTCTATCCCAGGCAACCCCTTAACCCCACATGTTAGTCTGGAGATATTTATATTTTCTGCCAACTATCTTCCTAAAATCATTCCATATTGCTGATACTTTGTCAGATTAATAGACCCCAAGTGATGTAAAGATGTTGATTTATGGCAGACCTCCAAAATAGGCCTTTTTTTTACAGATAAAAATGGATATGATAAATTAGGTCTCCTGAGATCCTGATGTTTCTATTTCAAGGTGTCTGTAGGTACTCAGCCCTTTGTGAAAGGAACCTTAAAATTCCTTGTAAAAAAATACAAAAAAAAACCCCTTGAACTCTTTAATTCCTTTCATGCTTTGGAAAGAGGGTCAAGGTCATCCTGGGCAGAGGATGTGGGGGAAGAACTTTTGCCCCCACCTTGTGGTTTATGAATTCTTTGGCCCACCTGCGAATGTTAAGCATTCTCTCCTAATTCAAGTTCATCCGTCAGTCCAGGAAAATGCTTTTCCTTTTCAGAGGACCAGGATTGATTGGTTGGAAATATAATTTGGTTTCTGTGTTTGTACTGGATCCGAGATCAGAAAGCTGTTTCAGACTGCATTGGCTTGCCGACCTTATTTGAGTGGTACAGTTCAGAAGTGCAGTGAGAGACAGGAAAATCAGAGCTGTTTATACAGTCTCTTTTCTTTCTTGCCTTGAGTGTTTTAAAGAGGAAGAATGGGCCTCCAAACTTCTACAGTTGGCAGTAAGGCTATGGGATTGTCAATTCTGATTTCTTTCCCTAGTCTTGCGTCAGCTAGGAGAGAAGAGACAGTGAGAGGAAATGGAAAAGGGAATTCTCAGCCTATCTACACTCTATCAGACACAGTCTTGGAAATTTATGCACTCAACCAATTCTCTTATTTTTTAGAAAATGATAAAGAATGACTGGAGATGATTGTGCCCATAGTTATATAGAAAAGTGAAAGAAACGAGTTTAATGGACATGTCTATTCTTTAAATCTATGTCGTTTCTGTTTGGTAATGCAGGTAAGAATGAGCCCATGGCTTTTGGGATCCAGGAAAACCTCTCTGTCTAATTCTACATCATCGTTTCTAGAGATCAGGGAGGAGGATGAGGAAGAAGGAGTGAAGGAGGAAGTGGAGGTGGATGCTAATAAGAAGAATAAAGAATAGGAGGTTGGTGCCTAAATTTTTGAGCCTGGATTACAGATTTTGTGAGATACTCTGTGTCTATGATTTCTAGAGTGTGTTTTTTGCTTTTCTTTCAACACACAACTGTTTAGAGAGAAGCTTCAGAAGTCTAATTCCACTCTGACCAATTGACTTGAAGGAATACCTTTCACTTCTTACTGCCATCTATATTATAATCTCAGCATCCTGGATTTTAGAGCAGACATCACGTGCCAATTACATATACTTCTTTGAAAACTTTTTTATGACTCTGGTGTCTCTGATAAAAGGTCTCAGGAACACTTGGCAGGACCAGGATGTCTCTGTCGACCAAGATCACTAAGCAAGTTACCCTCAATCTGTTGAAAATGTAGTTAACCAACCGGCAGACTTTAGGCTGTCGATGAGTTCTATTGACTCCTCAAGTATGTCACAGGAGAGAAGACACCATGTTTTCCTTAGTCATTAGCAGCAAAGATAAGTCGTTATTCTTTTCTTGAGGTGACTTGCATTCACTCTTCCATATCTCTCGGTTGTCCTTGAGACCTGAACTCAGACACAACAATCCCCCCCAAAAAAATTCCTAAAACCTGATTGTAAAGACAGAGAATGGTTAAAACAAGTAAGTTGGTAAACCTCTCACTAGTTAAAAATGCTCAGAGAACTGAATATAGTTGTACTTTTTTTATAGGTGGGCTCTTTTATTTTTATTATTTTTAAAGTTCTTATAGCAGCATAGAAAAACTTGAATTGCTTTTTGAATGTTATCAAGTTTTCTGGGCTGCTTTTGATCACTTCATATGAGACATTTTAAAAATCATCATTTATATGCAAATTATAGTTGGTAGGTTTTAAGAATTGCTCTATTTTCTTAGGTAGATTAGACACTATGGAAATATTTGAATAATATTCGCCTTTAAAAAAATCTATTTTTCTTCATAGATAACAGAAAAGTTAATACAAACCTATTTGGTCCGAGTCAAATTATCACAAATTCCAAGCAAGCAAACAGGCTCTGAATTAATAAGATTTCGTTACAGTGCCAAATGGACGTATTTACACAAAGTGGAGACAGAATGAAGGAGCAATCAGGATCAAATGCAATTAAGGCGGGGAAATACCACGAGTTAAAAAAAAAATCCTTTGCTTTTGCATGGATAAAATGGAAATTCTATCTTGTGACACTTGATATTTTTTCCTAATCTAAACAAGCTGTTAGTCTCCAAGAGGAGTGAGACTATATCAAGGTGATTTGAGTTTCTGCATGAAATTTCACTTTCAGCCTAGGTTTTGGAAACAGACAAAGGGCAAGTCTAGACTTTGCCACTTAGGGATCTAGTTGGGCCATTTACTTCAATTTGGTAAGACTGTTTAATCCTCTTTCAATTGATGAAGTATTATTGGAGAAACAGAACTAATGTATATAGAAATGGTCCAGATTCTTGAAAAAATAATAAACAAAAAAAGTCATCATTTTATTTTTATTTTTATGTTTTTTTTTGGTTTTTGGGCCACACCTGGCAGTGCTCAGGGGTTACTCCTGGCTGTCTGCTCAGAAATAGCTCCAGGCAGGCACGGGGGTGGGGGGTATATGGGACACGGGGATTTGAACCAACCACCTTTGGTCCTGGATTGGCTGTTTGCAAGGCAAACGCCGCTGTGCTATCTCTCCGGGTCCTCATCATTTTATTCTTTTATTGTTTTCTAGGTAGACTAAAATATGTTGTTTCATTGTAGTAATAACATTTAGTATGACATATACTTGCTTGGAAGCATTCTAAATGTATTGTAGAGTATTTTAACCCTACATACAATTCTGGACAGAAGATCTCTGAAGTATGTGTATCTTCTTACTAAAACTTTATGCCCTTTAAACAAGAATGTCTTATTCCACTTCACCAGCCCCCAACATCAGCTAGGTAATTTTAGAAATGAAGCATAATACAGATTTAGTGCAATGAGATAATTTTGAATACCTGGTATGTTTTTATTTCTTGGGTTTAAGAGAATGATGACCAAATTCCATTTTTTTTTCTTCTTCAGAAACAGTTAACAGTGGGAGAAAATTGGAAGACAGGGTTTGGGTTTGTCCCCAGATGAACAGATACACAGAGATAATAAAACTCACTAATCCATCACTTTTGTTTACTTGGTTTGTTTTGCTTTCCTTGGTACCACACTTGGCAATGTTCAAGAGTTACTTCTGGCTCTGAACTCAGTAATCACTTCTGCCAGTGCTCTGGGTGGGGACCATCGTAATTCTGGGAATTGAACCTGGATCAGGTGCATTCAGGTAAGCAACTTATCAGATTCAAGGAAAAGTACTCTCTGTCCAGCCCCAACTCATCATTCTTAATCTTCATGAAGCAATTCTGAAACTCAATAAAGAAATCCTTGAAAGAACTTAATTGCTCCATTAAATCTGCTCAAATACTAGAAAGAATGGACTTGCTAACATGAAAAAAAAGAACATCTGCAGTACATTTTGGTTGCAGTAATAGAAACTGGACAAGTCCCTGGCCCATTCAGTTACTGAGCTTTCCTTTCCCCCTGTGAAACTGAATATGTTCCATCGATTCTCAATCCTTATTTGAATAGGACAGTAAGTTAGCCTTTCTGGCTTGCAAAATCTTCTCCCCGGTAGATTGTACGTCTCTAAAAGTACTTCACACTTTTCGTTGATGGTCATTTAATGCAGTAACACTCTGTTAATAGAATATCCTCTTCTTACATCTCATCCTTATCTATTTGGAAGGAGTAGTTGTATCTCAAAACAAAAAAGAACCACCTAACTCAAATGTTGTTTTCCAGGTTCAACCAAAAATCAAAGCAAAGTAATGAATATACAAAACATAACTTATTGTTCCATTTGTACTATTGTCGAACATTTCCTTACTTGTGTTCTTCTTTGGCTTTTAAAGGAAATTGGGTAGAATAGCAAGGGAAGGAAATACATAAATCATGGAAAAGAATATTGTTCAGAAGAATACAGTCTACCTGTAGTTTGTAATATTAATTCCCACTAGAGTTTTATGCCTTTGGCTGTTCTCTGTATCATGAAGTATTCCATTTCTGAAAGGAGAAAGCAAGGAGAAATTATCCAAGCTATACAATGTCAAATTGCTTTCCATACTTGTTCCATTTTCCAACCACATCAAGAGGGGTGTTTGAAAAGACAATCAGCTTTTGCACCAACCAAATACATATACAATTATTAAAAAAAAAAAAACTTTCTTTGGATATGTATCATCAAAGGAATGTTCAGGGTTACTGTGAGGGTATTTGCATCCAAACCTTTTAGAATGGATTTTGCAACTATAGTCTGTTTATCTTTGCCCACCCCCCACCTTTAAATGTTGTAAATCAAATAAGCCACAATTCAAGTTGTTTAGGAAAAAGTGATACCAAGAGCTGGATATATTTTATATATTTTCTGGGAATAAGATTGCATGTACTTCCCAAAAGCAACTTATGGAGAGATAATCAAAACCTGATTTTTTTGCTCAATGCTAATCAGGAGAAAATAAAAGCTGAATAGAACACATTTTCTTGTAATATCTCACTCAGAACACCATGGAAAGTATTGCTTTCCACCGGGCTGCTTCCATGTACAAAGTACAGAGCAGAAACACAAAGTTATGCTTTCATCTTTTAGAATTTGGATCTCATCAAGACAGTGGCATTTTATTTTCTGCCTCAGAAAATTCAAATAATTGAACATACTTATGGTTAATGTATTGTCATTATTTTTGAAGAGAGAATAAATCTTAGATTCATGGAATATTTCTATGTAGCTAGAATGAATAAACTGTTGGCCTAAGTTGGATCGATCAAGTAGTTTTGGTCAATTTTATCTTTTCTATTGAATTTTTATTCTTTCTTTGCTTTAAGATTTTGTGCTTGCCCTTTTCTTTGTACTTCCTTCCTTCCTCCTCTCCCCTTACCTTCCTACCTCATTCCTTCCCTCCCTCCATTCCTTCCTCCCTCCCTTTTCCCTTTCTCTCTTCCTCTCTCTCTCCCTTTCTCCTTTATTCCCTCCCTAGTTCAATCCTTCCCTGCTCCCTCCCTTATTCCTTCCTTCCTCCCTTATTCCCTTCCTTCCTTCCTTCCTTCCTCCCTTCCTCCCTTCCTCCCTTTATCTCTTCCTTCCTTTCTTCCTTCCTTCTTCCTTTCTTTTTTCCTCCCTCCCTCACTTCCTCCCTTCCTTCCTCCATCCCCTTCCTTCTTCCTTCCTTTCTTCCTTACTCCCTCCCTTCTTTCCCTCCTTCCTTCCCTCCCTCTTCCTTCCTTC
>PVKC010001237.1:0-40255 GCA_004027635.1 Crocidura indochinensis | reverse complement strand
TTTTACCATGAATACTCTATAAATTTGGAGTACATTTTCTTCAAGTCAATGTATTTCCTTTGCAGTAACAATATCTTTCAAAGAGTGGACTTTTTTTTCAAATATCTATGAAGTCCAACATACCTATCATTTCCTTATGCATCAATTATTTTAGTATTGCCTAAGAAATCTTTTCAGAATCCAAGGTCTAAGATTTTCTCCAGGAAAATATAATTTTAGGTTTTATATTTAGATCAAATCATTCATTTTTGCATTTCCGTTTCTCAAAGTTTTAATACAAATAAATGTACAGTATTTCCGATTCAAACTAATAATATTCTCTCTACTCTTGAGTTTCCTTGATATATGATGTAAGATACCCAGAAACTAACATTGTTCTCCAATCAATAAGTACCTATGACGTTTGGAGGAAAACAATTTTTATGTAAATTGTAGTCATAACTAAGCTGAATGGTTGGACTTAGATAAATTTTTCTCATTTAACTCAGTAATTACAAAGATTTAAGTGAGCTGGACAATAAAATAGTTTTCTCTTTTTACTTCAGGGAGAATTTATTTGGCGACTTATTTAGTGAAGTTAGAAATTGCATAATCCTCTGAAAGAAAATAATGGTTACTGACCTATCCCAAGTATTCCAGTATTGTCCAATACTTCTGTGGCCTCAGAAAAAGAGGTGAGGGACATATTCAAATTTATGCATAAATTAAAATTGAGAAGGCTCAATCAGCCTATCACAGTTTAGTAAATACTTAGACACTGTAGTTAGTAACACCATGGAGAGATATAACAATCCTTTCAAAGTGACCTGTGTTGATTAATAATTCATTGTGCCTTTGTGTTTTAACAAGAAATGTGAACTATATTTGTTTGTGCCTGCAGGGAAGCAGGCTATGTTTGTGGGTGGGAGATTGGGCGGGGGGGGGGGGGACACTGGTAATGGGAAGGTCATATTGGTGGTGGGAATGGTGTTTGAACATTTAATGTCTGTAACAACACTATTATAATTTGATAAATCACCCGTGTTATCATAAAAATTGGAAAAATAAAGAATTTCAGAATCCAACAAAAAATATTCAGATTTTATTGTCTTTGTGCAGCACTGCATAGGAATGAGGGCCCCATGCCACTTCTTGCTTTCACTGACAGTAACAGGTGACTCAAACCAGCCCAATTGTCAGATAATTCATAGTTTAATATGCATCTGAAAACTCAAGGGAAAATAAGTGTACCCTTCCAATTTCCTAATTGACATTCCTTATGCTGAATATGCTTAGTTCCAGAAGATGTGCCTGCATATCTTGGAGGCCAAATTAATCTAATCCAAGAGACACGGCTGAATTTTAGAGGTGCTCCTTTCATCAACTGTGAAATCTGTCATCTTTTACATAGAAATATGGAAATGGTAAAACAGACCTTTCTGGTGAGGACTAAGTGGCTAGAAAAAGCAGGGGTGGGGAAATGAGGCCATTGCAATCATTCAACAACTTCCTGACTTCCCAAACAACCAGGGCTCAAGACAGATATGTGTGTGCAAGTCAGATGACAAAACAAGTTAAAAGGAGGGTCATCTCTTTCTAAAATAACTACTAAGCAAGAAAGGCAACATGTCAGTTCATATTTGTAGTCATACAGTTACTCATTCACTTTCAATTTCCATTTGAATATTTGGGTTTAAAGTTCTGGCAAGGACAATCATATCCCTTCTCAATGAGTCTAAGACTAGTTTGAACATTAAAATATAACAAATATTAAAAAAACTCTAGTAGAATTCAAATGATAGAAATTTTAATAAACGTACTTCATTGGAGTCGGGTGGTCTTTGGATGCAGAATGTACATAAATATCTTAACAAAGACATGAAAATGTAAGATAAAAACTTAAATGGACAAATTACTGAATGACTTATCAAAGATGGTTGTATAAAGTGTTCTAAGCCATAAAAAGACAATAAAAAGCAATAAGAGAGGGTTTGAAGAATATTGGATCTGGGCCGGAGAGGTGGCACTAGAGGTAAGGTGTCTGCCTTGCAAGTGCTAGCCAAGGAAGGACCGAGGTTTAATCCCCTGGCATCCCATATGGTCCCCACAAGCCAGAGGCGATTTCTGAGCAGTTAGCCAGGAGTAACCCCTGAGCATCAAACGGGTGTGACCCAAACCCCCCCAAAAAGAAGAATATTGAATCATTAAAATTTAAATTTTACTATTAACTAAAAAGAAATATATAGACAATTAAAAATTTAAAAAGCCAACATGATTAATGTTTTATGTTATGCAACGTAACTAATGGTGATAAATTAAACTGTTTCCAATCAGTCTTTATTATTTCATTTATATTCTTCTCTTCTTCTTATATAATGAATAATATGATTAACATATATTAATGACCAGGGCACAAAATATCCTGATATTTCATCACATGGTATGCTTCTATGATGATGGTTTTGGATTATTTGAAAATTTAAATTGCTAAACAGAGTAAAGATCACAACCTTACCTTGTATTTTTGGGTCTCAGAATCACTTGAAAGCCTGAATGAAATAAAAGACTGATTTTCTGAGTAAAAGAGAACTGTTCTGATTTCTTACAGCCAAGAATCAAATCCTTCTAATTATACAACTAAACTGGGATCAACTTTAGAAATTTTGTATTGCCGCATTCCATAATCTTTTATTGCTGATATCATTATATCAAAACACCTTGAGGCCGGGCGGTGGCGCTGGAGGTAAAGGTGCCTACCTTACCGCGCTAGCCTTGGACGGACCGCGGTTGGATCCCCCGTGCCCCATATGGTCCCCCAGGCCACGGGCGACTTCTGAGCACATAGCCAGGAGTAACCCCTGAGCGTCACTGGGTGTGGCCCAAAAACCAAAAAAAAAAAACAAAAAAAAACACCTTATAGTCACATATATTTACGTATACTAATACAGTATATGTAAAAGAGATAAAGTGCACAAAGCATCATCCTATGTACAAATAAAACATGAATATAACATATGTATACACATATTACTAGTATACACATATACTCAGACACACAAATTTTATAAAGATGCTATTCTGTTTCTCTGCAGAACCCTAATAAAATTTATGTAGAACTAGTTCACTAACATATAAGCGTAAACAGGGCCTCCAACACTCTTACCTTGGTATGGACAACAGAGTTTAAGAACCAGTGTCTACTCCTGTAATCCAGTTAAAATTCTAATACTCAGCTCTTGCCAGCAAAGGACTATTTCTTAGAACCTGACACTGCAGCCTGGCAAAAAAGGAACAATGGCTTTAGCAGGGCTGGAGAAAGAGCCTTGTTCATCCATCCTGGCCATTTCCATTCTGAGGCCATCTGGTTGGCTGTTAAAACACTCGCAGCACTCAGATTGGCAACGAGTTTTCTTTCCCTAAATCAGATCTAGAGTCATAAATACCTGTATGGAGCTCAGCTCTTAAAAATAGCCAGGGAGCATCCCACAAACAGTACACGCTTCCTGTTGAACCAGACAAAGTAATCTGCAGTGGAAAGAGCACCCGGCAGCAGTTGGCACCCCGCCACTTCTGCCAGAAGAGCTGGCAAATGAATTATCATCAAATGGAGTCTAGACCTGGTCAAGCCTTTCGCTTCTCCAGGAAACCAAGCTGGAAGGGAGGAATTTGGGTTTTTATTTTTCTCTAGTGGGAAAATACTTAGAGATCATTCATATGATAGGAGATAATTATGCTTAAAAAAATTTTTTTTTGTTCTTCTTTAAACTCTTCACATTGCTTTTGTCCTGGGAACTCCCAAGTCAATTTTGTTGTTCTAAATATTTTCATTCAACAAATATTCTTCATCTCTGATAGGCCTCAACCCTCCAGTCTATACCTTTCCATATCTTTTATGTTCATAGAGTTCTTTGCTATTTCTTTCCTCTAATTCTCCCCACTACATACTCCTGATCACAGGATTATGTGTTGCTCATTTTCCTCTTTTTTCCCCTCTGGCTTGATGCTTTCTCCCTTTTTCTCTCTTTGGTTCAAAGACTCTCGACCCAATGTGGCAACTATTTCCTTTACATAATGATGGGTTGGGAAAAAAGAGGGGGGGTTTCACTTTCCTAACAGTCAGCAATTGGAAAGGGTTACCTCCACCAATCTTAGCTGGCACTTCACTCATCTTCATTTTTTTTTAAGTATAGGGCAATAGGAAATGGTCTGTGTCTTTACTGACCTTTCTTTCAAGTAATTAAGGTAAGACTTTTAACTAATTCCTAGATTTTTCTCTATGTATCTTACAGGTTTGATGGAGAACACCTGCTATTTAGCTGACATCTCAGAAAAATATTTTTTAGCTTGTGTATGCATTAGTGGTGAATCACAAAGTAAAAGATAATTGAATTAATTTAGGCATCAGGAAATCCCAAGACATAAAAATTATATATTTTTTCAATAATGGGGCTGGAGAGATAGCATGGAGGTAAGGTGTTTGCCTTGCATGCAAAAGGATGGTGGTTCAAATCCCGGAATCCCATATGGTGTTCCACGCCTGCCAGGAGCGATTTCTGAGCATAGAGCCAGGAGTAATCCCTGAGCGCTGCTGGGTGTGACCCAAAAACCAATATATATTAATTAATTATTATTAATTATAAACCAATGTATTAATTATTATTAGTTTATAAAAATTAATTATTATTAATTTATTAATAAAGCATGTTTTCCTTATTTTCCTCATTGACTGGCAGAAACTGAGCAGCATGCATGATAGTAGTTATGGAAAAGTATTTTCAAAGGGGGTTCAGAATTTTTGCTGAAATAGGGTCATTTTATGAAAAGTATTAACAAAATTTTCCTCCAAATATTTTCCTCCAAATATTTTATCTGATGTAGATATTCAATTCTACAGACAAGAAAACTCGTAGATAACACAAATACACATAGCCATGGCTATATCCTAATAAAAAGTTATTTGAAAAACAATCAGTGACCTGTTTTGGCCCAAGACCTCCTACTTTATTACAATAAGTTTGAAGCAATAAAACAAAATATGGCTATGACCTCTGATACATAATACTCACATATATTTATATTTAGATATTTTATTGTCTTTTGAGCTATAACCAGAGGTGCTCAGGGGCTAAAGTCGGCTCTGTGTTTGAGAAACCATATATTTCAGAGGATCAGTCTTAGACTTTTAGCATGCAAAATATGAGTTTAACCCATTGAACTATCTCTTCAGTTTCTAAAAACTTATTTATTTATTTATTATTATTTTTTGGTTTTGGGGTCACACCCAATGACACTCAGGGGTTACTCCTGGCTATGTGTTCAGAAATCGCTCCTGGCTTGGGGGACTATATGGGATGCCGGAGGACCGAAATGCAGTCTGTCCTTCTAGGTTAGCGTGTGCAAGGCAAATGACCTTGACTTGTGCCACTGCTCCAGCCCCACCAGAAACTTTTTTCTAATCAAAGTCAGGAGTCAAATTCATGCAGTGTGACAATACAAATTTGGGATTGACATCACAGATCTATAGTTTCTCAATCTTTGGCAGATATGATTCAGAAAGCAAAATATTTATAAGTACCCAGATTATCTTGCCAAGCCTGAGAACCACTAAATTCCTCTAGAATAATGAAATGCAAATAAATTAACTGCAAAGCAACAATTCTAGGAGGCAAGATGATATATGGGTGGACATTTGCATCATTATTAGGTTGCATTTTTCTGCTCTTTAAAAAAAAAAATTGGGTGGGGAGTTTTGTATCTGGTGGTTCTCAAGATGTACTCCTGGTTTTGTTTCCAGACATCACTCCTGATTTTGTTTGGCCTAACATACAGGGCGCTGGATCAATCCCAAGTCAGTTGCGTGTGAATCAATCACCATACTCACTGTACTATGTGTTCAAACCTTCTGATACATTTTATTTGGAATTCAAGTGCAAAAAATTGTTTGAGAGAGTGGATTTTTAAATCAAATAAGCAAACTTTCAGCTGCCAGAAATGCTACTTACTAATTGGTAAATCTTTTTTTTTTTTTTAAGGGTCCTCCCACATGCTTCACAGGCTCTTTCTTTTTTTTTTTTATTTTTTTTCTTTATTTAAACATCTTGATTACAAATATGATTGTGATTAGGTTTCAGTCATGTAAAGAACACCCCCTTCACCAGTGCAACATTCCCACCACCAATGTCCCAAATCTTTCTCCATCCCATTCCACCCCAACCTGTATTCCAGACAGGCTTTTCAGTTCCCTAATTCTTTCACATGATTATGGTAGTTCTCTGTGTAGTTATTTCTATAACTGCACTCACCACTCTATGTGGTGAGCTTCATGAAGTGAGCTGGAAGTTCCAGCCTTCCTCTTATTGTCTCTGAGGATTGTTGCAAAAACAACTGTTATTTTTCTTAAAACCCATAGATGAGTGAGACTATTCTGCGTCTCTCTCTCTCTCCCTCTGACTTATTTCACTCAGCATGATAGGTTCCATGTACATCCATTGGTAAATCTTAACACGCTTTGTGAGTTCAACTTCTTTGTTGGAAAAGTAAAATCCTCTCCTACTCGATGAAGAAATGTATAAAACAATGATTTTAATGCATCCTTCTCAGATAAGACCAGTCCCCTTGTAAATAAAAATCTTTTTTTTTCTTTTTTGGTTTTTGGGTCACACCCGGCAGTGCTCAGGGGTTACTCCTGGCTCCATGCTCAGAAATTGCTCCTGGCAGGCACGGGGGACCATATGGGGCACTGGGATTCGAACCGATGACCTTTTGCATGAAAGGCAAACGTCTTACCTCCATGCTATCTCCCGGACCCCTAAATAAAAATCTTGATGTAATTTTTGATTTAGTAAATAATGGAGTAGTTACATTCTATATAGGATCCAGAGAAATCCTGGATTCTCAGAAAGAGAATGATCAAAAGACCTGAAAAATACAGAGACAAAACCATGCTGGAACAATGGCGCAGTGGTATGGCAGTTGCCTTGCACGCCACTGACCCAGGATGGACCTGGGTTTGATCCCTGGCATCTCATATGATCCCCCAAGCCAGGAGCGATTTCTGAGTGCATGAGTTACAGGAATAACCCTTAAGCATCACTGGGTCTGGACTCCCCCCAACAAAAAAAAAACAAAAACATGCTTTGCGATATTCTTCATTGCTGTTCAATAGCAAGTCAAAAATTTTGTGAATTTCTATTATTTTCCTCCAGTTGGAGAAAGAAAACACAGGCAGATTCATGAATTTGACTTCTGAAGAAAGGTGTGTCCATCCATTTCAGAATAAAATCTTCCAAGTTTAAGTGAACATAAATATATTACATTCTTGGATAATATTATTATTGATTCCATATAATTGACATTAATATGAATTGACATATTAGCTCCATATTAGTAACATTTTGACCAAAGTGGATTACAAAGTTTTCACAGTGATTTTTTTTGGTACATAGTGACATTGAATCAGGGGCATTCCCACGTTCAATGTTGTCCTCTCTGCACCCCTGTTCCCAGCATGCATCCCATTATCACCCATTCTTTGCCCCCTGGGTTGCTAGTATAAGTGGTCCTCTCTGTGTCTATCATATTGTAGATTGGGTGTCGATTCTGTTGTCGCTGGCTTTAGATTTGGTGTTTAAGTTTGATCAGACACTATGTTTTTAATCTTTATTATTATTACACTAGAAACTGATAGGTTCCAACTCTGTTGCAAAATTGTGGGGAAATATGAGAACAAGAGAAGTTACTAGCTGTATTTAGTTGATTAGATTGCATAGCTATGTCTATCTCTTAGGACATCGTGTTAGTTTTCAATGTCCATAACTATCACTCCTGGGAACTTTAATGAGTGGTAACTTGTTTTGGCCCCACTCTCAGAGATTCTTTTTTTTTTTGGGGGGGGGGGGTTTGGGCCACACCCAGTGACACTCAGGGGTTACTCCTGGCTATGCGCTCAAAAGTCGCTCCTGGCAGGCACAGGGGACCATATGGGAACCAGGGGATCGAACCCCATGGGCTATCCTAGGCTAGCGCCAGGCAAGGCAGCAGGCACCTTACCTCCTGCGCCATCTCCCGGCTCCCACTCTCAGAGATTCTAACTCAAATGATCAAATGATCATATGACTGACTCATTTAGACAATCCTTGATTCTAACAAATCTTGATACTTTCAATGATAAAGGAATCTTAAAATTCTGGTGGAAGGATTGAGATATTAAGAAACTCTACAACTGTAAATCAATAATCTCAATACTACTGTAAACTATAATACTTTCATGAAATAAATGTAAGATAAAAAATTATGGGGCCCGGGAGATAGCATGGAGGTAAGGCGTTTCCTTTCATGCAAAAGGTCATCGGTTCGAATCCCGGTGCCCCATATGGTCCCCCATGCCTGCCAGGAGCAATTTCTGAGCATGGAGCCAGGAGTAACCCCTGAGCACTGCTGGGTGTGACCCCCCCAAAAAAAATTAAAAAAAAATTAAAAAAATATTTAAAAAATTAATGTAGATAAATAAAAAAATCCTAAAAATATTTTTAAAAGTATTCCATGTAAAATCAAATCAAAACAAAACAAAATCATAAGACAAAATAAGAAACCCTTCTTTATAGTTGCATGATGATTTGGGGTTGTATGTCAAGGTTGAGGACTCTCTTTTACCTAGTTCTTTTAAATTTAAATTCTAAGGTTTCTTCTTGTGTGTGAGACCTTTCTCACGCACAATATTGGTCAATATTTTGAACAGCAATATCTATTGACATCTCAAATGTTAAAATTAAGAGCCAGCCAATACTCGGATATAAAAAAACCTTGTCTTGAAGTCAAGCATCATAGATAAATACACTAACTTTGTGGTTGCTAGTAATTGTTCTCAGGGTTTGTCTAGCTCCAAAAAAATCTTTGTATTTGGTTTCTTGGCATCTAAGCCTAGTCAGTTTCTCAAACCAATTTTCCTCTGATAAAAGGCAATTCCAGGTCACTGGCTAAATAAGGCCGGAAGAGCAACTTTTCCTTTTATTGATTATTTTTAACATGCTAATAGAGTATTCAGGGATGCAGTATTATCATTATTGCATATAATTAGGCCTGGAAAACCCTTACGGGAACATCTGATTTAGCCTACAGAATTGGGGTTCAGGTTCTTCGGGGAAATACAAGGAACTAAGACTTGACTCTCCTAGAGTTGAAATTTTGTGGAGAAAGTGTCATAGCCAAGTTGGACTTGATTTCGTTCTAGCTATATTTGGTTCTCCTAGGTAGGAGGACCTAGGGACTTCAGTCAATCTGTTTTGATAAGCTAGTGTGACAGTGCTCTAGGCCACATAGGACCAAATCCTGGGTGCTGGAAAGTGATGCAGTGTCAAGACAGGGACTCTCTTGAGGGAGTCTCCCATCTCTCTGGTTCCCCTCCACTAACCTTTTAACTGGAGAAAAATAATACCTGCCTCGCAAGAATATGAGTCTTAGTTGTGAAGATCATGAAACTATAGGAGATGAGAATTCTTTCAGTAAAATATACAAATGTTTTATACGAACACAGTCTTTCATTTTACGAACTGTCTTTTAGACAGTACTGTATTTTTTCACTCTATAAGACGCACCTGACCATCTGACACACATCTCTTTGAGCCACACCCAGTGATGCTCAGGATTTATTCCTGGCTATGTGCTTAGAAATCGCTCCTGGTTGGGAGGACCATATGGGATGCCAGATATTGAACTCAGGTCTGTCCTGAATTGTCTGCATGCAAGGCAAAGACCATACTGCTGTGCTACTGCTCCAGACCCCATAGTTTTTAGATGTTCTCCTCCCCTGCATTCGGTCTTCAGCTTCAGGCAGCATTCACTCCATAAGATGCGTTTTTGGGTGGAGGGAAATGTGTCTTATGGTATGAAAAATACTATATATACAGTCATGGTAGCTTGTAAAAGAAAGCGACATTTATGATGTCACATATTGTTCTCTGATTTTTGTTTAATGAGGAAGAAAGGCTTTAAGTGGATCAGAATCTGAGGAGATGCTTAGAGCAAATACCCGTGTCTCTGATTGTCTTAAATTGATTAGGTCCAGAATATGCATGATAATATTTTCATTTAAATTATTAAATTTAAATTTAAATTATTAAAATTATTAAATTTCACCTGCTGCCACTCCTGCAAATGAAGCTCATGATTTTTGTCACAACTAGTTTCTTCTGAATTCTTTCCCACATTTGAGGGGAAGATTATCTGACATTTTGATAAGTATTTCAGTCTCTGATTTGCTATAAGCAAGTGTAGTAGAAAAGGCAGCTAATGGGGGGGCTGGGCAGTGGCGCTGGAGGTAAGGTGCCTGCCTTGCTTGCACTAGCCTAGGAACGGACCGCGGTTCCCCATATGGTCCCCCAAGCCAGGAGTGACTTCTGAGCGCATAGCCAGGAGTAACCCCTGAGCGTCACTGGGTGTGGCCTAAACCCCCCCCACACACAAAAAAAAAGAAAAAAAAAGAAAAGAAAAGGCAGCTAATGATTCTAGCAGTATCATCTATTATGTAGGACAACCAGAAAATTAAACTATGGTATAAATTGTATTTGCGGTATGAGTTCCTTTTATTTATGTTGTTTTTATATGTTGGGGCTACAATGGCAGTTCTCAGGGTTTTCTAATACCTCCAAGCTTAGTTATATATCACTCCTGGCAGAACTTAGGGGGATCATATGGGAACCAGGGCTTGAATCCAGGTTAGCAGCATACAAAGAACATAACCTGCCTGCTACATTATTTCTCCAAACTCTAAGTTCTTTATTTTCTGGGTCATTGTGAGTGTAACATACACAGCAATATCTCATTAGTAGTGAAAATAGAATAGTGACCTATGATCCTTTTTTTTACTTGAATTTGGATTTTTTTAACATTAATATCCATCTATTCTGAGGGTACACTGGTGCTTCATAAATTGCAGGTTAATAGATTTGAACTTACTGGAGGTCAAGTCAAAGTTTCTCAACTGAATATGACTGACTTTTTGGTCTGCAAAGTTCTTGGTTGGTGAGAAAATAGGGATTTCATGTATATTGTTGGCTAGTTAGCAAAAACTATGGTCCCTGCCCTCTAGGTTACAGTAGTGCCTCTCCTCTATTTTGTTGGGGGAGGGAATATGCCTTCCAAGAAGTGTTCCAAGGGGCAGAATACATTCATAGTGATACTCTTCCAACCACATCAGTGATTAAATGCTAGCATCCAAAGATATGACACTTTTATAGTTACCTCGGTCATATCTGGTGGTGTTTGGGGTGCTCCAGGATCCTATATGGAAATGGTTGTGGGGCCATTTGATACCAGGAATAAACCAAATTAAAAACAAGTAAAAGAGGCAAGAGTGGTAGTACAAAGAGTAGGGCACTTGCCTTACATGTGGGCAATCTGGGTTTAGTCTCTGGCATCCCATATGGTCCCACAGTCTACTAGAAGTAATCCTTGAATGTAGAACCCAGCTGGATGTTCCTCTCCTAAAAATAAAACAAAACAAACAGTAACAAACAAGGCATGCATCTTAAGCTCTGAACTAGCTCTCCTCCTCTCCATCCCCACTTTTATCTATTTTATCCTGGATAACAATATTGTATCCCATTGGGAATGATTGTATAAAAAATGGTGTCATCTTTTCCCTGGGAGGGATGTTCTTAACTGTTTTTTGTGACTATATGGGCCAATAGTTGCGGCCTTTGTTTTGATAAGGTTATAATCAGAAGGTTATAATCAGCTGTTCATGCTTGTTCTATGCTAAAGGGAAGATTTGTTTAGATTTTGATTCAGAACACAGAAAGGAAGTCTTAAGTGTTACAGGATCAACTATTCATTTAGTGAAGGTTTAGACAAGTTGGAGGAGGCAACATTTCTGTGAGAGTAAATTATGGTCTCTGTTTAAATAGTCTCATATCTTCTTTAGTCAGTGTATTGTCCTCTGCAAGTACTACCTATGAATTGAATGAAGAAACCAATGTTGTGTTTTTGGTTGAATTAACTAAGTTGTTCCTGCAACCTGTGAAAACAAAGTGCTACTTCGATCTAACTTCTCATTTCCTAGATACTCAAAGAGGACTCATTATATAATAGCTCATATAATAATAATAATAATAATAATAATTAAAATTAATGTATTAAAATGTATTAATTCAAGTGACAATCAGAGTAAGATATGGAGAATGTTCTTGATATGTTAGAGTATATTAAATCACTCATCTCACCTTCTTCTGATCTGAGAAATGGGCAGATGTTGAAGGTAATCTTTGAGTTTTTTATAGCTCTGTAATCTCATAGATTCTGGAAAGATCACCCACTACATTATATAATAAAATTCCTCTATGACTTTGAGTGCTTTATTGTAGTGTGGGCTGACTTTATGCCTCAGGTTTTATCTTTCCTAAGGTGACAAAACAAATAGATCAGACATACCTCCTCACCAAAAATGTATAAATAAATTAAAATTGTATAAGTAGAGGAGAAATAAGGATTAGACAAAGCCAAGCTTATAGATAACACAATTCTCACATTATTAATGCCAGAGATTTCTTCTTGAAATAAAGATGAAATACTAATGATCTGATAGAAGGAAATGAATACATAACTAAGTTGTATGGGATCAGGAGGAAAGAATTGTGAAAACTAAAAAAAATGTCTTTTAATATATAGTTTTGACATTTAAAGTATTTTGTAAGTATTTCAGAAATAGGCAAAAATATAATTTCTATATATCATTTAAGATACTACAGATCTTAAAATAAACTTTGAATAGACCATAAATCGATCAGTTCAGAAAGTTGATAATTTTCTACCATATGAGATATTTTTAGATCCTTTTATTTAAAAGCAAGGGTGGAATTAGGTCATACTCAGAATACCCAAAAGAATGTATGATGCCAGAGAATGAACTCAGAGCACCTATGAAAATCATGTGTTCCAGCCCTTGATCCACATGAACTATTTTTTTTTTATTTGGGGGCCAAAACAGGCAGTTTTCCTGTTTCTGCGCTCACAGATCACAGGGACTGGGAGATCATAGAAGTGCCAGAGATTGAACCTGGGTTTGCCACATGCAAGGCTCTACTATTGTACTTTCTCTCTAGCCCACACAGTAGTTATTTCAAAATATATATTAAAGCATCCGAAGATCATAATGGGAGTTTTGAAGTGAATAATAAAGACTGGAAAATTGCTTCCCAGACAGTAAGTTAAAAAGACAAATATGGGGAAAATATTTACTACCCATAGAAACTAGTCAGTAAAAGTGACTCCAGCTTTGCACTACTGGATCTTAGAAACAAAATATATAATCTGAGAAAAAAATCTGCCCATAATCTCAAAAAACTGTAGATATAAACCTAACTTCTTTTGTCATACCTACTTCATGCTATTTTCATCTATATATATATTATATATATAAATTATAATTTATGGAAGAGAGAGGCTTTCTTTGTCCTCTTGATGGTTTTGGTGGAAATCTAGGAAAGGAATATGTCCCTAAGTATAATAACAAACTTTAAATTAAGAGAAGTTTGGTGGTGGACTGGAGCAATAGCACAGCAGTAGGGTGTTTGTCTTGCATGCAGCTGATCCAGAACAGATCTCGGTTAGATCCCCCAGCATCCCATATGGTACCCACAAGCCAGGAGTAACCCATGAGCATCACTGGGTGTGCCCCCCCCCAAAAAAAATAAAGAGGAAAGAAAAGAAAAGTTTGGTGGTAAATATAGAAGATATATAGAGAGATTTGGTTGCTATGAGTGAATGTAAAGGAATTATTCTCAGAATCATCTCTGTGTTTTAAGAGGTACTAATCATACATCATATGGCACTGCACTAACGTGTTAACTGAAGGTAAAATAGGATTTCTTTCAATAATAAAACAGGGCTTGGAAAATGAGAACAAAGCAGAGTCACAATATTTGGAGAGAGGTCAAATATCTCTACTAGGCAACAATGCTTTAAACTGGTTGGTGTTTAGAAAATGTAAGATACAAGGATAAATGAAGGGGCCGGGCGGTGGCGCTGGAGGTAAGGTGCCTGCCTTGCCTGCGCTAACCTAGGATGGACAGCGGTTCGATCCCCAGGTTACCCTATGGTCCCCCGTGCCTGCTGCTGCCAGGAGCGACTTCTGAGCGAATAGCCAGGAGTAACCCCTGAGCGTCACCAGGTGTGGCCCAAAAACCAAAAAAAAAAAAAAAAAAGCAAGGATAAATGAAGTGAAATAATTTGTTGTCAGGATGCTGTCTCTGAAATATTCACAAGAGAACAGAGGTTGCTTCTTCGCCAACAAAAAAGTCTACTGAACTTTATTTTGGAGTACTATGGTAGCTTAGGGAGATATAAACATTAGAATAGAAACATTTCTTTTCTGGAGAAGCATGTTTAATATAGAAGGGAAGGCAGAGTTACCCAATGTCAATTATAGTTTGGATCTCCAAGGAGAGGTAACTTGGCTTAATGTTAAACAAGCCACATTTTTTTCATATTAGAGGAAATGGCATCTTCCCTGAGTCTGCAAAGAGATCGAATCAATGAGAATATCTAGGAAAAGTGTGACCTTTGAAAGTGACATGCTACATTAAAGGAAACGTATAGATCAATGTGTTCTTAGTGTGTCTGTCAGTACATATGTTTGTGTATTTTAAGGGAAGGCTACTTTTTAAATGTGCTTGCTATTTAGAATTTGAATTCAAGGAAGAAGGCATGGAGATATTAGTGGAATAAAGGTGGGAAAATAAAGAAGCTTTTCTTTGGGGGGCTCAGGTCTGATGTAATTTTTTCCCTATAGTCAGATATAGGGAAGGTTTATGCTGAAGGCCATTACTTATAAAACATAGAAAACAATGATTTGATTTGAGAAGATCAGTCACAAAGAGATCGTGTGGGTAGTGACTACCCAATTCAAATGGGATAACTTTAAGGAAGAGAAAATGATAAATAGATTTTAATGATAAAATAGCCAAACCCTGATTCATTGATTATGGTAGTGAAGCAACAAGGTGGACTTCCAAGTATTCCCTGATTTTCATCCTAGAAACCACTGGTCATTGCTAGGAATATAGAACAAACGGTTTATGGGGACCATTCCTGGCTTTGCACTAAGGAATCACTCTTGAGGGTGCTCATAGAATTATAGAGTGCTTATAGAATTCCAGGAATTGAACTTAAGTTGGCTCCATGAAAGTCAAGCACCCTACTTACTGTATTATCTAGGCCCTATTGTTTATGAATTGATGAGACACTTTATTTATATATTTTCTAAAATAATTTGTCATTCAAAAGGAAATAAAATCCCCAATATTGGAGGTGTTTAAGAAAAAGCTATGTATATTGGGGCCAGAGAGATAGCATAACAGTAGGGTGTTTGCCATCCATCCGTCAGGATGGATGATAGTTCATATCCTGACATCCCATATGGTCCCTCATGCCTATCAGGAGTGATTTCTGAGCACAAAGCCAGGAGTAATTCCTTAACACCATCAGGTGTGACCCAAAACAAACAAACAAAGAATAAGCTATGTAATTACTGGACACAGGTGTCATAATAGCGGAGTGTATTGAATAAAGAAGAGAGTAGTAAACAGAAATGACCAAGTAGGATTATGATATTTTCCAAACAAAATTCAGGAAATGTCTTTTGATTTCCTATATATGCAGAGTCATCAAAGATTCACATGTAGTAACATATTTTACAAGTCCAGTCAAAATCATACTTGGAGAAAGGACTGTCTAGCAAATCATTTCTACAGCTTTCCAGACTGTTTCTAATTTAAAGATTTTACTGGTGTATTCTGTGATGACTTCAGCATTTGTGAATTGATTGGACACAATAATCCTAACCTTAATATGTATATACATATATATAATTTTTCCATTATGGAATTTTGTTTAATGCAATAATTTTTTTCTTTGAATAGGTAAATAAGAAAAAATATAAAAACAATAAACAATAAAACAAGGCTAGTAATATCACTATGTAAAATCATTTCATGCACACTTCAGAACATAGCAGGCCAAATACTTTGGAAATAGTTCTGAAAATATGACTTTTAAGTCCTTGTTCTAGTTATAAAAGTAAATTAAACTATAGTTACCCTAGTAATTGGGAAATTTATATTCTTAGTTTAAAGTATGACTTTTAATAATAAAATTTAATGATGACTTTAAAAGTGCAAATGGTAGTGTTAAATGAAAATAGTCTATTCTACTCTTCATTACAGGGTTGATTTATGTCTTCATTTTGATATTACTCAATTATAAGCTCCATTAAATACAGGATATTAGATTTGATTCATAAAATTACAAGTTGCTATTTTCAGTATAGTTTTGTTGAATTTGCTTGATAATCTTAATCCCAGAAAAATGAATATCAAAATAATCCATCAAGTAAGGATCACCTCTGGAATGAAATGTTAGTATGTTTGAATCAAGTTAAATAGCATATTTTGATTTTTTTGTTTTTTGGGGGGCTACACCCAGTGATGCTCAACGATTACTCCTGACTATGTGCTCAGAAATTGTTCCTGGCTTGGGGAGCCATATGGGACTCTGAGAGATGGAGCTGTGGTCCGTCCTGGGTCAGCCAAGTGCAAGATAAACCTACCACTGCACCACCGCTCTGGCCCCATAACATATATTAATTTAAGATTTGAAAAACACATCTAACTATTTGCATGTTTATAAAAACAGTAGCAAATACACCTCAGAATTTCAGTTCTACAGCATCACACCAACAATAGAATAGATTACCACCAGAAAAGAATAGTATAATAGGATGGGGAAAAGATTTTGTGTTTTCTCTAAGCTCCTAAGATAATTGAAGCTACAGAACAATGAACTATCCCATTTTCTAATAAGATATATTATCTTTAACTTAAAAGAAATTAATATCTGAAACAATTATAACCAGAAATGCAGGTAAGAAATAGTCATCTATAATTTGTCATGCATTGAGAGAGAAGAAAATGGACTAGATATATTGTGAAGACCCTAAAGGCTAAATATAAAATAATCCTTACCCTCTGGCAGGTTCTAAATGTACTTCATACAAAGAGAGTGCTGGGAATGTTGGGAGTATCCCTAGTATTGTATATCTGAAGAAAAAGTGTAGGGTGCATGCAAAGATCTTGGAGGTCTTAGTATGGGAACAGTCTACACAAGAGAAAGCCTAAAATCATGTCCTCATCCTAGACTCAACGGTTAAAATCTACTACATCTAGGAAAAGGAAACAGAAAAACTATATTCTAAATCTGGGAACCAGAACTAGAAATAGAGATAGAACAATTGATCTCCAAGTCAGGGACACAAAAGCTGAGATTATTAATAAAGCAAAACAAAACAAAACAAGTATTTCCTCAGCTTGATCAGGTAAATAAGTATTAAGTGACAAATACTGTAGAAGAGAAAAGAAGGGAAGTCAAGTGCAGAGAGAAACCTTTGCACAATACATGAAGAGGAGTGAAAGCTGAGTGAAACAGAATGGGTCGAAGACTAAAAACTTCCTTTGGAAGTCATTCACTAAGTTCATGACAAAGTATTGCTTATTATATGCTGGTATTGAGAGGAAGATAGAAAACTCCAAACCACACCAAATTCCAAAGCTACTCAATTCTCATCCTAGAGCAAACGAAACCCTTCAGAAGATTCAGCAGAAAGAAAAATGAGCTCACTATAAAGAATGATTATCTATTTTTCTCAGATTTGCTTCTCTGAACTAAATGTGTGCCTTTCAAGAAAAAAAACATTGTGAAGATAGTAAATAAAAACAAGCAAACAGAACCTACAGAGCACACTGCCAAGACACAGCACAATGAACAGAGCCAAATTCTGACGTGACTCAACTGTTGAAATGGACCAACACAATTCAACCTAACTCTGAAAAAACTATGAAAAAGAAGACAGAGGTGAAATTAAATGGAACTTTCCAGAATGGATATGGAAAACAAAGGAATCCAATGGAAATACTAGAAAGAGAAAACACAAGGCAGAGAGAGAAAAATGTCTTTTACAGGGGATTAGTTTCCTAGAGCTTTCATAACAAAATACCACAAATTGGGTGGCTTAAAATATCAGAATTGCTTTCTTTCCCAGTTCTAGAAACCAAAAGTTAAAGCTAAAGGTGAAGAGTTGGTTCCTTCTTGGGAATTTTGGAGGAAATTCTGTTCCATGCCTGTTTCTTAATTCTTAGTGGTTACTGGCAATTCTTGGTGATCTTTGGCCTGTGGAAGCATAATTATAATTTCTTCCCCTCCTGTCACATAAAATCCATCTTGTCTATCATCAGTTGCCTTCTCTTTGTATGAGTCTTCTACTCTTAGAAGGATATCAATCCTCTTAAATGGTGTGTCCAATTGATTCAATATGTTGTCATCTACAATTATACTATTTTCAAATAAGATCACATTCTCAGTTTCTGGGGAAGACTTATCTTTGGGAGCTGTGGGGAGATAGGAGACAATTCACCCCCAAAAAAGACATGCTTACAGTATTATTTATTGTCAAGAATTAGTAAATATAAGAATAGGTCAAAGCAGAGGCAGAGAAAAGATAGATCAGGTCATATAAATAAAGAATAACAGAGGCTACTTGGAGAAACCAAAGCACAGTATCAAATTATAAAGTATACACATAACCAAACTCCCATAAAATAAAGCAGGGAGACTAGTGATAAGAAATAAATGCAAACTGAGATTTTCCTAAAACAGTGGATGAAAATATTTCACAACAATGATAGATAGATGAAGCTCAGAGAATACTTAACAGACTTATTGCATTGGAGGAAAATAATTATAGGCATATCATAGTTTAACTTCAGAAAATAACATAGAAAGTTAAAATACTGAGTATATTCAGAAGAATGAAAATTGTCTTACTTCTTGGATAGTATTCTTACCGAGTTATTCAAAGCTGCTTGTGTGGAGAGTTCATGGACAACACATTATAGGCATATATTCTGGAATAATGAAGAGAATTTGAAAAGTGAGCTCTGAGCCCAGATTCTGAGAATTGGGAATGAAAATGGTTTTGAGAAATTTGAACATAAGGGCAGAAAAATGCAGAGTCAGAACACATTGGAATTGATACTTCTTAAAATAAATATTTTAGTTTAATGAAAGCCATGATGATAAATTTCTTTAAATTCATATATTTTTATAGTTTTCAGATATTTTGGGGGGTCACACCTGGCGGTGCTCAGGGGTTACTCCTGGCTCTATGCTCAGAAATCATTCTTGGCAGACTCAGGGGACCATATGGGATGCCAGGATTTGAACCACTGTCCTTCTACATGCAAGGCAAGTGCCTTACCTCCATGCTATCTCTCTGGCCCAGTTTTCAGATTTTTGAATTTAAATATGTTTCTTGTTTTAGTTTTGGAGCCACACCTTTTAGTACTCCTGACTCTGTGCTCAGAGAATAGTCCAAACAGAGCTTCGAGACCATATGCAGTGCTAGAGTTTGAACCCTGGTCAGATATGTGCAAGACAAAATTTCATCCGCTTTATATTTTCCAGATTTTTCCAATGTCTTATGGACAGTTTTTAAATGTTTTTTTAACAATTTTATTGAATAATTATAATTTTCTTTGGGGTATGTTATTATTTTTGCCTTATAGATGGGAAAACTAAACTACAAAAATGTTAAAAATGTCATTCACATGTTCAAATTTAGATTTCTTTATAACAAGCAAATGTTTATCTGACTATCATCATGAAATAATTATCTGATTATCAGGTGTCTACTCAGTGAAAAACTAGGTACTCTATTAATAAGAATATAAAACCTACATTGACACATTGGCATAAGCAGTTTAGAAAATCCCAAAAGTTGCAGAGGACAGGTACATAATGATACTTGTCTTCTATGATGCAGGTGCGGTGTTTTTCTTTTTTCTGGTGATTTTCTTGCTAATTTGCACTCGAAGCACAGAAGACCCCAAATTACATTTTATTTCTCATGGGTAGCAACCCATTTTGCATCTGTTCGTACATTTTTTTCAGCATTCCTGACTGTTTTGGTAACTGTGTTCAGATTTTTCTTTTGAACTGGCTTTAATATGTTACAGGTTTTTGCATTCATTCATAAGTTATATTTAAAATGTCATACGTTTATTGCATATTTAAAAAATATAGCCATCATCGAGCTCTTTAAAACTTTTTTTTGAAGATATAGTGGAACTCTTAGGGACCACACATCCTGAAATATCTGAGGACTTATACTTATATTTGCAGCCGTGTGGAACAGTGCCAGGAATTAAACTCAGAGGTCAACATAGAAAGCAGAAACTCTACCACTGAGCCACATCCATTGGCCTCCATAATTACCTTCTAAAAAATTAACTTGAGAAGACTGACTTTCAGGTCTTCTGTACCCAATGTAAGGAATTTTTAATAAATAAATTAATAGTTCCTATATAAACTGCCACCTAAATTAAAAAGAATTCCAAATATGATGATCAGACATATAAATTACTTTTCCAGCAAAATATATTTATTCATATACTGGAAAGTATAAAATGATCTTTATACACAGATGACTGTATTGTGGACAACCCATTAAAATCAACAAATAACATGTTCTAAGTCATCCTAGAAACATATTTGGCTACAAAAAATTTAAAAATTAAGTATTTATAATTGAATTAAAACACAAAATACTTAGGAATAGATCCAGTGGAAAATATATAAAATATCTGTACAGAAAACTCTGAAGCTTTAGTGAGAGAAACAAAACTTAAACATAAGCATTATTTAGAAGATCTAATGTTTATAAATTATATATTTTTACCAAACTAATCCTAATATTTATGAGATTACCCAGAGATGCTTTCCAGTAAAGCTTATTTCTGATCCTAACTACAAATATTAGGTGCCATAATTTACCAAGAAAAATCTCAAAGGAAAATCAAGTTGGCATAACTAATCCAAATATTAGCAGTGGCTATAATGTTGTTATATATATGTATATATATGTATATATATATATATATATATAAACACATGTCCTGGCATAAGGTAGATAATAGACCAAAATATAGAAAATTTAAACAAAGAATACATATGCAACATTATTTGATTTGTATAATATTGAGATGCATAGGAGTATAAAAAGTGATTATTTTTCAATAAATAAAACAAAACCAACTTGTTGTTTCTAGGGAGATAACTATATCTTTCCTTTATCTATTTTTCTAATCTGAAAAGGACATGACAAATCCTATGATTATGGACACTAAGTTGATTAGGTCTCTATTTGACCAAAGTGACAGGAAGGTTATTGAGGCTTTGAGATTTAGAAGTGGTTAAAGATAGATCTTTTAAGGTTTAGATTTGATGGAGATTAAAAAAGTCCTTGGTCTAATAGTTTAGGATTGGAGGAAGCAAAGAGTTATTAAATAAATCTAGATAAGTCAAGTGATTATTTTGATCAGCTAACAGCTTATTCCACAAAAAAAGGTATTGCATTGATAAGTGAGATGATTTCTCTATAAATAAACAACTTTTCTGGATAAATTGACTTTCCAAAAAATTTTTTTGGTTTTGTTTTGTTTTCAGGTCACACCCAGCAGCACTCAGGGCTTACTCCTGACTCTATGCTCAAGAATCGCTCCTGGCAGGCTTGGGGGATTATATGGGGTACCAGGATTAGAACCATGGAACTTTTTTATGCAAGGCAAACACCACACCTTACCTCCGTGCTATCTTTCCGACCCCACTTTCCAAAATTTTTTAGACAAAATAGTTCTCACGGCCTAGGTGACCTCATTTTTCAATCGTGTTAATTAAGTGGTCGGTCACTTCTCCCGTCTCCTACATTACACCATACACAAAAATTAATTTCACATAAAATGTAGAACTAATTGCAAGATTAAATAAGCCTTCTAGTACAGAAGTTTACAGAACAAAACTATTTTATGACATAAAATATTCCCTAAATCATATGCTTAGAAAAGCTACTCCTAAAAATGCAAAGTGTACAATTGACCTATATTTAATTAAGAGTTTCTGTTCACTCAAAATGACCAATAGGAGCGTGAAAAGGTAAGGAAGCAATAGAAAAATGAGCAAAAATGTTTTCAGAGAAACTTAAAAATATAATATCGAAATGACCATGAAAACCATACAAAAGATGCTTCAATTCTCCAGTTATACACCCCAAAATATACATGTTCACCCATAAAAGGTAGCATAATTTCTATTTAAAAAAGGTTCATCAAGAAATCTGAGACATATTCAGAAATGGAGAATGAATGACAACAAGGGATCTGTTACTTCATACAATAACATAGATTACTCTTACAAATGTAACATCAAGCAGAAAGAATCCAAGCACAGGTTACCCTAATAATGCTAGATTGATCTCTGCAAAGGTGTGAATGCCTGAATGCCCAAGCCAAAGAGAGAGAATGAGAGAGGGAGGGAGGAAGGAAGTAGAAAGGAGAGAGAAGAAAAAAAGAGGTATGAAACGAGGGAAACAAAGACAGAGGGAAGAGTCACTTTCAAGGAATCTATAATCTAGTAGTCATCATCATGGCATGAAAAGCAACATGGCGAAAGAGTAACATAAACTAATTAGGTTTTGCACTAACCAGAACAAATCAAAGAATGAGACTGCTAATCCCGAGTGCGTCTCACTTGTTCACCTCTCTTTCAATTCTTAGAACGCTCCACTGGAATATTTTTCTTGGTGTCAAGCTTAGTTCTTCATACCTCATTAAGGAGGCATTTGCAGCTGGATGGGTGCTATTTCTCTTCATTTAGAGCCAAATTTAGATCTTAATTGACAGCCCAGCCCCTGTTCTCTTTATTTCCCATGTGCATTTTGACTGAAAGAGCATCTGTGCTCAAGTCGAGCCTCAGGAATGGGATGTTTGGAGTTCCTGCAGTCATTCTTCACTCTTTGAAACCTACGCTCATCACAAACCTTCCCGACTGTCCATATGCAATGGAACATTTGGTGCAAGGTGCGTCTAACATTGGCTTCAGCTGACATCCTTTCTGCTAGTTCCAGAAACACAAATTAGCCTGTGTTGGCAGAAGATTAGGGACGGCTCTTTAAGCAGTCTTTCACTCTGCAGTTTTATTTTCCATTCATCTTGCCAAGAGAGTATCTTTTTCCAGAAGTTTCTCTTCTGCTCCCCCTGCCCTCCTCTTCTTTCAGTTTGCTTTTTATTTTTTTTAACCCTCCTAGATCCAATGCAGCTTTCACTGAAATCTCTTGCTATTTCTTATCTTCATTGTCTCACCCTGTCTTTGCCTTTTATCACGCCACTTTTATCTCTAAATTCAAAATGACTGGCTGGTGATTAAAACCAAAAAGCTTGGTAAATAATCATGCTCAACAAAATTCCACTCCCCCCCCCACTTTAGATTTTCTTAAAATTGCTGAGTGGGGACTGTTTGCACTTCTAATCAAATATTGTTGATCCCATGTCCTTAATGAGAATTAAGTTTTCCATTAAGTCATCGGAGTAAAAATACAAAGATACAGCCATCTTCTAATTCTTTTTTCCTTTTATAGTACGTCCATTCCAAATACACTATTATCATGATATATTTTGTTAGCCTGACTATAACTAACCCACAAGTCAACGTTCTCCTGTGTCTTAAAGTTCTTGGTGAGTTTAGGAGCAATGGAAAGAGGGAAAGCAGGGCCAGATGATCAAACACTCCAGCACCTCTTGCCATCTTATTTGGGTTCTGCCATAACAACTCTTCATTTATCTTGTTTACAAATTTTCAACATTGGAGTCACTTTATTACCCAAAGGCTTGTCTCTTACGCACAGGAAAGATGACTGCGCAGTCCTGGGGTCTGTGGTTAACCTGTTCTATTTGGGTATCTCCAGGGAGAGGAAAGGATAGAGGTTTGAGCTTTGTGGAAACCCTGGCAGACAGTGGTAAATGCGTGTGTGTGTGTGTGTGTGTGTGTGTGTGTGTGTGTGTGTGTGTGTGTGACTAGCTCACACCTCTCTGGTCTAAACAGATATAAAGTAATAAAGCTATGTCATTTTTCTTAGTTTCCTATGATGCTGAAATTAGTCTAGACAATTGAATGATATTGCTTGGCCACCATCCAATGTCATGAATTTAATGCTCTTCTTATAAGCACTAAATAAACATCTTTATAAATTTATATTCCAGAAGAAGAGCACATTTTCTACAGAGAAAGAGCCCTCAATGGAGTAACCTTGACTAACTTAATAGATGTTTTCATGTTTTATGCTCATATGTAATTGAACTTAATTATAAAACCAGTGAAAACGAGATAGCTGTGGTGCTCCAAGCAAGGAACAGAAGAACTAGGCTTATAAAACATTTTATTTTAAACAAGCATAGTTACGGATATTGTTTTTTAATATAGACAAATTAATGGGTCACACCCATTGATGCTCAGAGGTTACTCCTGCGCTCAGAAATTGCTCTGTCTTGGGAATCCACTTGGGATGCCAGGTATTGAATCCAGGTCATTTTTGCAAGGCAAAAATGCCCTACCACTGTGCTATCACTCTGGCCCAGATTGGAGTTACCTTGAGAAGCAACTGATGTAAGTTAACATGAAGACTTTCCAAGTAGAAAAGGAAAAGAAGGGGCCCGGGAGATAGCATGGAGGTAAGGCATTTGCCTTTCATGCAAAAGGTCATCAGTTCGAATCCCGGTGCCCCATATGGTCCCCCGTGCCTGCCAGGAGCAATTTCTGAGCATGGAGCCAGGAGTAACCCCTGAGCGCTGCCGGGTGTGACACAAAAACCAAAAAAAAAAAAAGAAAAAAGAAAAAGAAAAAGAAAAGAAATCAAACCATAAATGAAATGAAATGGACTAAGAAAAATTATTCCACTTCAATTACTAGCTCGGAAGTAACTGATTTGAGAAGGAAGCAGGTACCTAAGTACATGGAGACGGCAGAGACAGTTCTGAGTTATTCATATGACTTGTTTTTTGACTTTCATCTTCTCAAAAAACAACCACCCATCACTTATTAAGAGGGAATAAAGGGACATATATATATACATATATATGATTGTAATTCTGATTAAGTTTTTACTTCCAATATATAATATTTTTATAAATGTTAGTTTAGTAATTGTTAAAACAATAATTTATTTTAGTGCATCAATATCATATAAATATACACAGTAAACAATTTCAGCCTCAAAGTTATTAGAAGTACAGTAATCAATATTTTAAAAATAAAATGATTGATTTTGTCACTTTATTAACTTCAAGGTCACATGTCTATAAAATAATAGGCTTTCTTTTTTGAACTTAATTCTATACTAAATTCTTCCCCATACGGGAAGTTGTTTCTCTATTCTCTTCTACTTTCCACTAAATTTTTCTATATTCCAACTCTGAAAAGGAAAGATAAGCTTTGTTTTAGTGTTTGAACATCTTTTTCATAACCATCTTCTGAAATATTAATACGTTTATAAGTTTTAAGTTAAATATTAAAATGTTCCATTAGCTTTATTTCAGTTCCACCTCCCTCTCTACCCCCAGTAAAAAAAAAATAGAATTATATTTATTCAGTCAGTAATTCTTTTGTGGAACTAAACTAAATAGAAGGGAAAAAACTGAAAGAAAAAAGAAAAGCAAAATGTTACCCTCTTTAACTGAACTGATTTAAGACATAACAAGGGAAATGGAAAAAATTTGGACTGTCCTGACAGATAACTTTGTTTGCCAAACTACAGGCTGATCAGGATTTAAGAAGCTTAGTCTAAAACTCCTGGAAAATAAGAGAATTCCAACTGGAAATGAAAAAGAAATGACTTTCAAAAATAGACTCTGCAGATGAATTAGATGGTACTCATCCTTATTAGCTTTGAGCAAAACTTTCAATAAAAAGTCAATAAAGAGATGAATGAATCAGATTCTAGGTACAGCTGACAATACATCTCAAAGCAGTGCCTGTGTGTTGGTAAACATCATTGTTGTCAGAGTGCAGAAACGTTATATGACCCTCCACAGTTTTGAATGGTTTCTTCCAGCTCACAGCCATGAAAACCTACGGAAATCCATGGGGCTACAGTATAAACACAGATATATAAACATGCATGCCTTAAATGTCTTCAACAGCAACCAAAATGTTAAATCGATTTTATGAGAAGTTGGTTTTCCAGCCACTGAGTGGTTGTAAATGTTAAGTGTTTTTACAGGTTGTTCAGCTGGTGAACTGCTTAAATACACTCTTTCTCTTTCTTGCTCTCTTGCTCTCTTTCATACATGCATGCACGCAGTGCTTGTATGTGTGCATGACTGTGTGGCGCATGCGTGCGCTCACACACACACACACACACACACACACTTGTTTTTCCAGCTGTTAAGCCTCTCTGGACATTTTATGAAGTTTTTCCTCATTCTTGTACTTGCTAAGTCTATTTATATTTTACTCACAAAAGCAAGTGCAAAATTGTCTTGGCATTCTCCAACTTTTATTTTTTATTGTATTTTTTAACTACAAATAAAAATTCCATCCTTTTTTCAGGGCTTCCCAGAAAGTAGGGGCTCTAGTTATAATGAATCCAAGATGAACATTATGAGTTCATCTCAGAATTTAGATACCACAAAAGCACTCCCCTTGTGGTACGCTCAGTGGAAACACTGTTCTTGTGGTATTTCCATTGGAAATATTGTACTTGTGGTATTTTTCAATGGAAAAACTATTACTGGGGCAGCAGGAAATGCTGGCTGGAGTTGTAGAGCAAATGGCTGAGAGAGAGAGAGAGAGTTAGAGAGAGATAGAGCATGAATAACAGAGTGAAATGGAAGTAGAACAGATGGAAGAAAGGGGTTAAAAAAGGTTGAAGATGCTGCTGCCGCTGCTGATTTTTATTTGAAGTGAATGTAGGAGTGTGTGTGGCAAAATTATACAGTTCTAAGATCTGTTCACAAGCTTTGGAAATATATGCACAGGAGAGAAGACAATAAGGAAAAGCAACTATTACAAAAACACAGGGGGAAATTTTTCTGAAGGCTTTTCCCAGTAAAGTTGGAAACTATACTCCTATTCCAGCTTTAAGCATAATCACCCAGTTCCCTAAGCTGCTCTGAGCCTGGTTGGGTCTTAGGTATTTCTTTATTATTTAACACTGCCCAGCAGGATCTTCTGTTCTGCTGGGCAGAATTCTCACTATTCCTCACTTACGCGTGGCTTCCTTTTGCCTTTGATTTCCTGCATATAAGTGGCCTCCTTCCTGCTGTACTACTCACTTATCTGCATTTCTCCTAGGCTTCAAGCCAAGGTCAGTGTCCAATGCAACCAAGTAAATTCTTTCTAACTACACCAGCCTTCACAGGTAAATCACTTTTTAATATTTGAAAGTGCAGGCA
This sequence comes from Crocidura indochinensis, assembly GCA_004027635.1. Taxonomy (NCBI): domain Eukaryota; kingdom Metazoa; phylum Chordata; class Mammalia; order Eulipotyphla; family Soricidae; genus Crocidura; species Crocidura indochinensis. The sequence continues at coordinate 12,950 of PVKC010001237.1, read as the reverse complement.
TTGAATGGTGTGTGTTTTTTGTGTGTATGTGTGTTTGTATTGTTTGCTCATTAGTAACATTAGTTAACAAACATAATGACATTCATTACTTTGGATTTTTTTGTTTGTTTAATTGTGGGGAGGCATGCCCAGTGCTGTTCAGAGTGTGCTCCTAGATCTTTGTGCAGGGATTACACCTGACAGTGTTCAGGATTCAAAAGATTGAACCTGGTTTAGCTGTATGCAAGACAAAAACCTTTACATTTGTACATTCTCTCTGTCGCCAACCATTTGTTTTCCAAAGTAGTTACCATGATTTTTAGCACCAAGTAAGTCTAATTAATTAATTAATTGTGGCTGAAATATGAATAATGATTTTTCTATCAGATCCTTAGCTACCTATCCAAATACCTACCCAAATTTAACACAAAATCACACTAATTTAATATTCATATCATATTTCTAGATGAGCATTTTTAGTGGAGTGACTTCTCTATGTGATGATTCAAAGACACATGATCCTTCCCCCTTTGTAGACTATTGGACTTTAACATACAACATTCATATGACATAGAACATACAGATTTTCTCAGAAGGTGTTCTCTGCTCTAACTAGCTGGAAAGGTAGAAGGATGTAGAGGATCTTGTTAGGATGGGTAAGCATGGTGTGAGGAGAATATAAAATCGACCTAAAATTAGCATCCTCAACTAGTCATGATTTATTAGTCTAAAATTATATCTAAAATTATGGACAGAATTATGCTCCAATTCATATATTGAAGCCTTGTCAGTCAATTGCTCAGAATGTGACTGTATTTGGAGAATTTTTTTAGGTCATTATGTTAAAATAAAATTGCTAGTTTGGGCTCAAGCCCATTGACCTGTGTGCTTATAAGAAGACAAAATTTAGATACAAATAGATGCAGAACAAAGACCCTGTGAAAACCTAGGAAGATGAGGACCCTCAATAATGTAAATCAGGCCTCTGACGAGAACATATCTTAGGTATTTAGACCTATAAGAATTCTGAGAAAATATTGCTATAGTGCAAGTCCACACAGGTCTCTATTTTGACCTGTAGTTGAAAACCAATGACCTGAGCTTCTGATGTATGCTCCATTACTTAAGTGTGGTAGCCTTAGCAAGCTTATCCACATGGTCTCACTAATTTGTAAGGCTCCTTGGGTTATGTAATCTTGTGTTGAGGGAAAAAAAAGGAAATTGGATTTTCTGCACAAGAAACACTTTTTCCCATAATATTGTTGGAAGAAGGTTAGCCTCGGGAACAATCCACTCAACATTTCTCTCTTTGTACAACGTGAGACAAAGCCTATCATAACCGCACAAAAGCACTTGTACAAACATCTTCTGGATATGTAGACACCTTCAGCAATTACTTCCTCTTTATCTATTTAGTTAAAGCTCAAAAAATTGCAAATTTACCCTTGTTCTGGGAAATCCCCTACCAGTGAATTCAACTACCTTAGCCTACTTATTAATCCCCCTTCCTCCACATTCCCACAGTATGATTCATCCAGGTTTGAGCTTCATAGCTTCAACAATTGGAATTTTCATGGGTCTGTTGTTTTTATATACTTACTATTCCAATTTTTAATCCATCAGTGCCCTCATTCAAGAAACAATTTAATGAATAAATGAAGCTTCATTAACTGGGATTTAAAAATGTTATTAAGACAGACCATTCTCTAAATGAAAGGTCTTTAGTCTACAAAATATAGTTTCTAGCAAATGCGTTAGCTTTTCTTTTCTTGACTTCAGAGGTTATGTGTGGTAAGTTTAATATAAAATAGAGTCTTATTGTTCTATCTATTCATTACCACTCAAAATTCTTTATTAGGGAATGGTCTAATAAATACGTTTATATGAAAATATCAAGTCCATAGGCAGGAATCATAGTACATTCGGTAGCCAATATCCTTGCACCTACTGACCTGGGGTAGATGCCCAAGACCACATATTATTTATTAAGTGTCACTAGTAGTGATCTCTGACTACAAAGCCAGGAATAGGTTCTTAGCATTGCTAGGTGTGCCCCAATAAAACAAAGAAAAATTAAATACAGGGTGTGGAGAGATAGCTTAGCTTGCATACAATAAGCCCATATCCATTCCTGGCACAACACAGTGTTCCCTGAGCAATGCCAGGAATGATCACAGAGTCAAAAGTAAGTCCTGTGTACTGATAGGTATGGAAAAAAATATGAATTATATATGACTATATTAGTCCGTTCTGTACATGTAAATAAAGGCTTTTATGTGTTTGCTTGGGGGTCACACTTGGTGGTTTCTAGGGATTACTCCTAGCTCTGCACTTTGGCATGACTTCTGGCTTGCTTAAGAAACCATATGGAGTACCAGGCAGGCATACCACCCGCTGTACTCTAGCCATCCCTAAGGTTTTGTTTTGTTTTGTGCTTACTGTTAGGAATAACCAGGAGGAAAAGCAATAAAACAAAAATAGTTGAAAATAAAAGGGAGAACGAGAGACAAAACAAGAAAGATACAGAGAAAGAGACAGAGACAAGAGAGACAGAGCAAGAAAGAGAGAGGCAGGCAGGTAGGAGGGTGGGAGGAAAACTGGGGAAACTGGTAATGGAAAACATTCACGGGTGAAGGGTGGTATACATTGTAAGACTAAAACTCACTTATGAGCAGCTTAAAAATAGTTGAACGTAGTAGATATTATTTGAACTGAATTTTAAGGTAGTGTAGTGAAAGGAAAGATAAGAACTTATCTTTACTTTTTTATACAGGGTCTATAGTGTAGGATAGAAATGTTTGTCATTTGTTTAGCAGAATACATTTTGTGGAACAGTAAATTTCAGTGATTATGGATATAGGAAACAGATTGCTGCGATTTGATAGTCAAATTTATCACTGTTTATATAAAATTGAGCTATATATGCATATATACAAATATAAACATCTCTGTTTATAATTCAATAATAAAGGGATCAAATAAAGAGCCCCTATCATGTAAGTTTTTGTGAGAAAATTCATAAGTTAGTGCATTCAAAGTCTTGAGAATTGGTATCATTACCTAATCTCTAATGAGTTTCTCTTTATTCTGTATAAGACCAGGAGTGGGAAAGACTGACTATTGAATTGAAAACTGTTTGAGAAACATAGCCAGAAAACTTTAACCCATAATGCAGGTCTAAAACCATTGCTCTCACACTAATTTATGACTGATTCAAAAAATGTTGAGGGAGCTTTTTCTGTATCAATATTTCCTTTTGTTTAATGAAGACAGATAACATTTACTTCAGGATATGCATAAGGATTTGTGTGGTAGAATTCAAGTTAGTATCAATAATATATCTAACGTTTTCAAATGCTATAATAAGCTATTTTGTTCACATGAATTGTTCACACCAAGCAATTTAGATTAGGGTGTACGAATCAGTATGCTATGAATATGTATATACATAAATATATCTTCTATAATTAACATAATCTTTTTTGCATTTTTTGCTAAATTATGTGATGGCATTTAAAATGCGTAATTACTCCAAGTGAACAGGTGTAAGATACTCTACAGTTTTTTTACTATGCTTTTCTTATAATCCCGTTTCATGATATAGTCCATTTCATTTAAAATGTTATTTTATTGAATTAAAATAATCAAACAAAACTAAAGAAAAATGAAAAGTAAGAAGCCAGCAGATTCAACTGTACTATTGTCAATCAAACTATAATATGGTTAGAGGTAGACCATATACATTGACTCTGAGCATTATATGAGATGAACTAAAGAAAAATTATCAAAGACATTATTCCTGGGATTCATCATTTTAAAAACAAGGATGGCTGGGGCCAGAGAGATAGCATGGAGGTAGTGCATTTGCCGTGCATGCAGAAGGAAGGCAGTTCGAATCCCGGCATCCCATATTGTCCCCTGAGCCTGCCAGGAGCAATTTCTGAGCATAGAGCCAGGAGTAATCCCTGAGCACTGCCAGATGTGACCCAAAAACCCCAAAAACAAAACAAACAAAACAAAAACAAAAAGACAAGGATGCCTGAAGAAACCAAACAGTTTTATTTTATTTTTTAAAAATATCTTAGCCATTCTTTGAATTCATAAAACCTTTTTCTTTTGCATGTGACCTTTTAACTTGGTTTTAGTTATCTTTCCCAATTCCTAAATCATTAGTTCAATAAGTATAGAGGTCTTTGTATATAAATTTTGTATAAAACAATGTATTATACATGTTAGGACTTTCACAAAATGCACAATGAATTATAAGATGTATGCCTATGGTGGTCCATGTGATTAACTTCCTACATTCAAAGCAAACTGCTTTTGTTAGGGAAACTGAAACTTTTCACTTCTGTTGATATTACTGAAATGAGTAACCTCTCTATATATAGGTATAGAAATAATTACATGGCAATATATCATCATTTTCACAAGAAGGTTAAAAATGTTAATGTTGAAGATAATGATTTACAGGGAGATTGTTGGGTATATATTCATCATTTTAGATATTAATCAACATTTACATCTCAGTGGATGATCAATGTGATTTCTCTGTGCCTTAATTCAATTCAGTGTTATTTATTTGTCTTAAGAAAAGTATTACATATTACATCAGTGCCTTATAAATGTAAATACTTTTCCGTGTATTACCAATAACATGTAGAATTTAATTCATAATCATTAAAATAAAATCACAATTATATCACAAGTTTAGAAATACTTAATACTGCAGAATTATAATTTTAACTTCTAATTGCAGAACTCTATCCAATGGTTATCTGAGTGTTAATTACTTTGAAGATTTTGTGCAACTCTTCAGTCATAGTGTGATATATTGTGAGTGATAAATAGACCCGATATCATCAATCAATACACTATAATAGGCAAGAGGAAGAAATAACTAGAATACACGATTGTACAATCCAAAGAATGATGCAGAGAACACTTGGAACTGGAAATAGTAAGAGGGCGAAGAGGTTGACTTCTTGAAATGACTAAAGAAATATGATAAATTAGGTGTTTGAGCTTAATCTTAGGGAATATGTAATATTTGGATAGATCTAAGGGTCACAATGGGAATGAAAACATTGAGGTAAAGAATAGTTGGAAGAATGAATTTTGTGTCAAAGGATTGTAAACTCAAATTAAGGGATGTGAACTCTAGACTACATTTATTTTCCACTTGTCTAAAGAAAAGTGAAATGGAAAAAAAAAAGGATGAAATTCTAATGGAGAGGAAGTGCCTCATTAACGTAACATATGAAGAGACTTAATTAGTGATACTATTCAAGAAGTACATTTTAGTCCTGGGACCCGGGAGATAGCATGGAGGTAAGGTGTTTGCCTTTCATGCAAAAGGTCATCGGTTCAAATCTCGGTGCCCCATATGGTCCCCCGTGCTCGCCAGGAGCAATTTCTGAGCATGGAGCCAGGAGTAACCCCTGAGCACTGCTGGGTGTGACCCAAAAACCAAAAAAAAAAAAAAAAAAGATAAACACATGTTCCAAAGGTTGAAGCAAGTGTCTAGTAAAGGCTTAATGCTAAAGATAGAAAGTAGTTTGCTGTGATCTGGAGTTGGAATGAGGGACTGAAAGGGATGCGACTGCTAAAGGACATTGGTTTGTTTTATAATGCTAAAAGTTCTGGAATTAGTGTCTAGGATTACACAACTTTGTGAATATAAATAAAACCACACAAGGTCATACATTTTAATTAATGAATTGTACAGTTTGCTAATTTTGTCTCAACTGAAATTAATCAAATATCAAAAGTTATATCCTGCAGTCTTTAAAAATAGTTCACCTTGAACTAGTAGTTGACTTTTTTCACATGCTTTTTGACAGCATTTGTAGGAGTCCTTCCTGCTTTTGCATTCCAGTTTGATTTAGTATCAGGACGGTGTTTCACATTTTTATATCCTTCTCAGATTACCAGTCTGCTCTTTATTGATGTTGTTTTTTACTTATGTATTTATATATTTATTTAGTTTTTAATCATGGTTTTGATCTTGGCCATCCCTGAGGACATGTTGCAGGGAGCTAACTCAGCTGTCTCTAAATCTGATAAAGCATAACAATATCATGCAGGTAGTTTTGATTAAAATGTTTAAAACTGATGTGATTGCATTTTAAATCAGTCATACTTTATGCCTCAACTTAGGAAGGGGTAGAAGTAAAAATAGAAAAGAAAGAAAGAGATCTGGAGAAATAGTATTGTGGGTAATGCACTTGTCTTGCAAGAGACCATCCAACCAGGTTTCAATTCCCTGTACCCCAGATGTTTGATTTCTTGAGCACTGTCAAGAGTGATCCCTGAATTCATAAATAGTAGTAAGCCCTGAGCACAGTCAAATCTGTCCCCAACCCCAAAAAATGAAAGGAAGAGAGAAGAAAAGAAAAAAAGAGGAAGATGGCCACATGCAAGAATGGACAAAAATGATTCCAGATTACTTCTCAGATATAATCAGAAGAGTTGGAATAACTTCGTATCATTTAGTTCTTTGGAATTTCAACAGGAAAACCTTTCCAGGGTGCCTGGTATTTACTTAAATGCTTGATAAATGGTAATGATATTTGCTAGGATTTTGTGTTTGTGTTTTGTTTTCACTTCTTCCTAGGAGCCTCTTGCTTCCCAGCCAATTCTTTAGTTACTATCATTATCTTTGATCAGAGGGGGAATTAGTATTCTTATTTTTATAAATACAACTACTGAAAGAGGAGCACTATTAAATGACTTGCCTAAGGCCACACAGCAAATAAGTCTTTACTCTTGGCCTCGGCCTTAGACTTTGGTTTTATACAAAGATTGAATAAATCCTGTTTGTTCTAGATAGAATCAGGGAGCTAGATCACAGAACACGATAGAATGGAGGGCAGCAAATTTGGAAATGAAACTTTAAAAGTTCGAAATGGAGAGGATGGGAATGCCAGGAAAAGCAAGGTCAATTGAGGAAATCGCTGGGAAAATAAAACAGATAAGAACCAGAGCAAGGCTCAGCTTTGGGGATTTGAATTGGCAAGACTAAGCCCCCAAACCAGCCCAACAAGAAGGGCAGGGCGCCTGCTGCAGATGCCAATGCCTTGGAGCTAGTTTGGGAAAAGCCAAGAGACTCTGGGAACCTGAGCAAACCAGGATGAATAGGGCCAAGTAGGACAAATCTCAGCGAAAATATTTACAGAAATATGTTTTCTACCTATTTCCCTCATGAATTGCCTGTTTCTCTATAAGACACAAGATGGAAGCCTTCTTATAGCCTGATACTATATGAGAATCAAACTTTAAGGAAGATAATGCTTATGTCTGAAGAAGTTGACTTTCAATTCATAGGCTTTGAAGTCTAGGAGGTCTCCATGATTTGGATGCTCCCCCAAAAGTTACCAATGATTTTATATTAAAATGAATAGTATTTTCTGATTGAAACCCAATTCCATATAATAATTATACCTTAATGCAATATTGCAGATTATATTTTCAAACAATTATGCTCTCTCCAATTAGACTCCAAATTCTTGCCAAGATAGTAGTCGGAATCATTTCTAATTTTCTTATGGATTCTATATGATGTAGTATTGAATAAAGTCCTTGGCTTCAAATACCAGAAAACGGGAGAGACGTGGGTCTGGAAACAATGGTGGTCTGGAGAATAATTCACACATGTGCATGGAGGGAGAAAAGAATTTTTCAGGAATTCCCCCATGTTTGCCCTTTGTTCCTGAGAAGCAGCCAGCTCCTGGAGGTTCAGAAAACTCAAGAGTTTGACTTCCTCCAAATCTGAGTATTTAATTTGAGGATCTGAGGGAAAATGACCATACCAGAAAGTGGGACCAGGTGGTTTCAACAGCAATCCTAGGTGCTTCATTCAAAGATGTTTCCAACCAATGAGTAACAAGGTCTATACTGAGTGAGATAAAAACAGATCAATCCCAACAACCCCACAATATAGTACAATTGTTTATCTATACTTGCCTTGAACACTGAAGTTATTGCACAGATGGGGAATTTTAGAGCCTTGATGTCCAAGGATCAGTGTTCTGAGAAGCAAATACTGAGATCTAATGGATGGTCAAGTGTTTATTTAGATGTATGAAGTGTCACGTACTCTAGGAGATTGGTTAAGGTTTGATTCCCACTGAGCTCCCAGACAGGACAGGCAGTTCCCATTCCCCTGTCCAATTAGGTCAGGAAAAACAGTTCCAGTTGTAGAGATCCAAGCTTTCTGCTCCTAAGATGGAGTGTAGCTCAGTGGGAGGAAACCAAAGAGTGAGCCCCAGCCTTCCTCAGACCCTTGCTTTTATTGACAAGAATCAGGTACCACCCTAGGATGGGAGCAGAATACCAAGTAAGGAATAATTCAATATACTATCCAGGTCATTCCCTAGGGTGGAGTACAATTATTGATTAGGGTAGGATCAGTAGCCCAACAAATGTATCCTCAAAATTTCCCTTAGAAGAGAAAAAAGGAAGACCAGTTAGGGAAAGATATTGAGCTCCAATGAAAGCCAACTATGTCTTGTCTTGGATCTCTGGATTTGGAATTTGTCCTCTGAAGATGGGTTGAAATGCACCTTCTCATCAGTTACTGGCTCTGAGCCCCATCTGGGAATGAATATGCACTTTTTGGACAATTTTTCAAGGAAGTTGGCTCTTGAAAATACTAATAGCTTGTCATTCTGGAAACAGCTGAAGAGAAACAATTTCTTCAGTGCCACTGCTCATACAGATCTGCAGGTAAATAGAAATCATTTCTTGAAAGGTGAAATTTCCTCTATTGTCAACTTTCAAAGATTTCTTGACACCCACTGACAAAACTATTAATGCCCAACTAATTTATATTCATTATTTTCTGGTTGAGTACAGCTATCTTTAATTTTCTATGAATTGTGAATTTGCCTTCAGTAACTCTGAAAGTCATTGTGTGTTTGTTTATTTTGGAGCCACACCTGGCAGTGAATTCAGGAACCATTCCTGGGGAGGCATGGAGGAGTCATATAGAATGCTGGGAATTTGATCGTGTGCAAGGCTCTGGTCCCTCCAAACGACATTTTTTTTTTTTTTTGGTTTTTGGGTCCCACCCGACAGTGCTCAGGGGTTACTCCTGGCTCCATGCTCAGAAATTGCTCCTGGCAGGCACGGGGGACCATATGGGGCACCGGGATTCGAACCGATGACCTTTTGCATGAAAGGCAAACGCTTTACCTCCATGCTGTCTCCCGGGCCCCTCCAAACGACATTTTAAGGGATCAAGCTTCGTCTTTACTTTTGCTTTGGAACACTTTCAGAAGAAGTCCCCACAATGCTAAGGGATGTCAAAGAATGGCTGGCTGAAATGGCCTTTTATTTAGTAAGGTTCCTATGCCTATTTTCTGATAGAACTTCAAGTACAGTACACTGGGAATAAAAATCATAATACATACCAGGGGAGAAAGAATCAATTCCTTTGTATTTATTTCTAAGTTCAACAGAGGGTTCACCTTTTATCACAGTTGTACTGTGTAAGGTAATGCAAGGAAGCACTGATTTCCCAAGGGCAGGTGCTTGGCTCTAGCCTGGGAAGAGGCAAATGAAAATTGCCACATATTCAAGCCAAGGATGCAAACAACCAGGAGACAGTGTTCCTCCCTCCCTGTCTGCAGAAGTCAGCAGATAGCGCACCTGCCGCTGTTCACACGCCCTTCGCCAAGCCGAGCTGCATTGCTTGTAAGACAAGGCTTCTTTCTAGCTGTCTGCTCTGAGTCGTGCCTGTCTTGGGGATGCAGCCCCTCCCATGGCAAGTTCAGCCGGGTTCTTTGGCAGCTGCAAGTCGACATGGACCCTGCAGGGAGCAGTGGAGAAAAGTGAGTTTGACATGCTTGGAAATATTTAGATCTGGGATGTAAACTGCAAGGAAAATATTTACTCTGTTTGTTTTAAGACCACAGAGGTTTGGATCCAGGGAATCTTCAGAGAAGTACGAAAGGCTCCTGCCAAGGCCCCAATTTAACAATTTGGTGAGTGACAAAAGGCCATCCTGTTAAAGGAATCTGAACTGAAATAGCCTGTTTCCAATGGATTCACATGTCTGCCCCAGCTGTTTACAAAACAGTTTTCATTAACCCGTGAGACTTGGATTTTTTTGTTTGTTTGTTTGTTTGCTTGTTTATGCTATCCTTCTTGCTAAGGGTTTGCTATCTGAGCATCAGCTACAAAAAATCCTATAAAACTCATCACCAGCGTTCAGATTGCTGGGTCTTCCTGGAAGATTCAGGCTAACTGTATTTATAGCCATTGCCAAAAAGCCTTTTCTTCTAATGGTCTGGGACTCACTGTAGAAGTAATAAGGATCTATCTGTGGGTACTTAGGACTTGGAATAAAAAGAAAAATTGAATTCATGAACGTGCATAATTTGAATCCTTCTTTGTCCTTCCAGGAGAGTTCCTCTTCCAAAGGAATAACTTCTGGATTCACATCTGATTTAATTCTTGTATCTCTTCAGGTAGGTTTTCCAGCAGATGAGCGGAGTTTTTGTGGTGAATACACATCAGAAAACGGCATAGTTAGGCGCACAGTTCTGTGCACGACCATATCTGGAGAAACACAAAAGTGAAAAATAGCATCAAAATGCTATCTGCAAGCATCTATAAGAGAGAAACAACTTTTGGAAAACTTATCAAGAAGAGAGAACTTGAGCCATTTTTTAGCTAAATGGAGATAAATTTAGCTATTTTTTTAAACTCAGAAAAAAAAAAAAAAACATGATTTCAAGATTCTCAGTTACCTTCTTTTCCACTCTCAAATCATTTTCCCACCGTGGTGATTCTTTGCATTGAACTTGCTATCTCTCACACAACTGCCAGGCCAGTTATTCCTATGTGATCAACAGGAGAAAGAACAGTTACTTCTCAGTCATTGACCACAGATGTATTTCCATTTCCCTTCAACATCTGTGACACAGAATTTCTTTTCAGAATTTTATGAGTCAACTAAGCAGAGGCTCTTCCCATCTCTCTTGAAATAGAGAGTATGCTTTCCTTTACAGTCTTTGCTGGACCATCTCCTTCTCCATCCTTCTGGACTATTGTTACCATATGTTTGATTCCAACTCCACTTGATGTCTGTTGATGTTGCCTTTCAAGTCCTTACAGGGGTCACTTTATCTTGGAGTCACAAAGGAAAATCATTCCACTTTCAAAACTATACGATTAAGAAAGGATGATTTTGCTCCTCACTCTGACATAATAAACCTGACATTTTTAGCTTTTCTTTTTAATTACACAGAAGTCACAAGAACAACTACAATGGGAAACATCCAGATATGCAGAAATGTATGCATACCAAAGAACTAATTTGCATGAGGACCATAAGAGAAAAATAGGCCTAGCTGAGTGATGATAGTAGTTTTGAACAGACAGTGATCTGAAAGGGTGTTTTGTTTAACTTAATTTCTTTTATTTTGGAGGAAAAATGTTCAACTGGAGTAGGCAAGTGGAATTTTCAAGTGAGGTAATTAGTCTCTGGTATAACTTTGATATCTTTGAGTTCAAGTTCTCAGTTTTTGTAGCTTTATTGCCTTAAAAGTAGTTAATTGAAATTAAAGAAAGGAAGTTCTGGAGCACTCAAAGATAAACTAACAAGTTATATGCTTTTTCTCTTCTGACAAGAATAATAATTCTTGGGCCAAAAGTACAGTGGCATGGGCACTTGCCTGGCATTCAGTCACTGGGACTCCATGCTTGATACCACATATATTCTCTTAAATTCCACAAGGAGTGATTCCTGAGCACAGAACCAAGAGTAAGTCCCAAGCATTGTTGGGTGTGGACCCAAACTCAAACCCAAACAGAATAATACTGCTATCACTTTCACTTTTATAGCACAGAATGGAATTCCATCTGGTAGAAACTCATTCATTCACTGCAATACTTCGTTTGCTTCTAAGTTCAAATTCCCTTCTGAGAGGAAACCATTTGGCACTATTTAGAAGCATACAAATTACAGGTATGTATGGACATATGGAAGTATAGAGGTTAGTAAGAAAGGAGAAGGGGATGCATGAGTTTTGTAAATGCCATTTCAATGGAATGGAATGTTAGTGTCGTCTTTCCTTTTTCCATGGTAGCTGTAGCAAATTGTCTCAAACGTAGAACTGAAACAAGGTAAGTTTAATATCTTATTCCATCTAACATGGGCTAAAATCAACATTTCAGCAGCACCACATTCTTTCTAGAGATACTGAAGAAAAATCCATTTTCTCATTTTTGTTCAAATTCTAAGTCTCACTTGTTTCTTTGATTAGTATTTTCTTTTTCCTTCTTCAAATTAATCAGCAGTAAGTCAGGTTCTGATATTGCATTACTTTGACTTTGCTCATATCTCTCTCTCTCTCTCTTTCTCTCTCTCTCTCTTGTTTATTGGGCCACACTCCAAAACTCAGGGTATTCAGTGTTTTTCCCCTGGGTCTATGCTCAGAAATTGCTCCTGACAGGTTTGTGGGATTATATGAGATGCCAGGAATCAAAGTCAGGTAAATCCTGGGTCGGCCGGATGCAAGGCAAACACCCTACTGCTGTGCTACCTCTCCAACCCCATCTCTCTTCTATTTTTATAGACTCTTGTACTTACATTGGACCCACCCATCTTTCTTCTAAGGTGCAATAACTAGTGCTTATTTATTTTTGTAATTTTATTTTTTTCTCTGTCATATGTCCTAACATATTTATGGGTACCAGGATTAAAAAGTAGCTTTTCTCTGGTGCATTTTATCATTTTTTCCTAAGACAGACTATCATACCAACAACATTAACAACAATACAGCTCAAAGATTCACAAGTAAAGATCTGCTTTCTACTTCAGGTGTTTCTTTCTGGTGATTCAGGCTTCCAAGTGACCAGTAGGAGATCCAGACCCTTCCATCTTCTGAATTGATTTCTAGGCCTCTTCTCCTGTCACTTAACTTGTAAGGAGAGAAAAGCTGCTCTGTGTGTGTGTGTGTGTG